>CAJQUW010004471.1:0-26821 GCA_907163375.1 Prostheceraeus crozeri
ATCGCACGACAAAATCCGTCCACTGGAAGCCAAAATCGAAGCAAGCTGTCCAGAGGGGGGGGGCGACAGTGAAATTTCAAAATTTGATGAAAAATGTTTTGGTGACGGTCCCAGGTCGAAATTCCAAACTTTGGAAAATTTTCAAATTTTACCCATACAAAGTCACTCTGACACTTAGGATTTTTTCAGGTGAGCGAGCTCCGACCTAAAATCTTGTAACCGCTCTAACTTTTGAACGAAGACAGATAGGAACAAGCCGATTCTTTCACTGAATTTGTCTCACTCTTAGCTTTCAAACGAGCTATCGCACGACAAAATCCGTCCACTGGAAGCCAAAATCGAAGCAAGCTGTCCAGAGGGGGGGGGGACGTCAGTGAAATTTCAAAATTTGATGAAAAATGTTTTGGTGACGGTCCCAGGTCGAAATTCCACACTTTGGAAAATTTTCAAATTTTTACCCATACAAAGTCACTCTGACACTTAGGATTTTTTCAGGTGAGCGAGCTCCGACCTAAAATCTTGTAACCGCTCTAACTTTTGAACGAAGACAGATAGGAACAAGCCGATTGTTTCACTGAATTTGTCTCACTCTTAGCTTTCAAACGAGCTATCGCACGACAAAATCCGTCCACTGGAAGCCAAAATCGAAGCAAGCTGTCCAGAGGGGGGGGGGACGTCAGTGAAATTTCAAAATTTGATGAAAAATGTTTTGGTGACGGTCCCAGGTCGAAATTCCACACTTTGGAAAATTTTCAAATTTTTACCCATACAAAGTCACTCTGACACTTAGGATTTTTTCAGGTGAGCGAGCTCCGACCTAAAATCTTGTAACCGCTCTAACTTTTGAACGAAGACAGATAGGAACAAGCCGATTGTTTCACTGAATTTGTCTCACTCTTAGCTTTCAAACGAGCTATCGCACGACAAAATCCGTCCACTGGAAGCCAAAATCGAAGCAAGCTGTCCAGAGGGGGGGGGGACGTCAGTGAAATTTCAAAATTTGATGAAAAATGTTTTGGTGACGGTCCCAGGTCGAAATTCCACACTTTGGAAAATTTTCAAATTTTTACCCATACAAAGTCACTCTGACACTTAGGATTTTTTCAGGTGAGCGAGCTCCGACCTAAAATCTTGTAACCGCTCTAACTTTTGAACGAAGACAGATAGGAACAAGCCGATTGTTTCACTGAATTTGTCTCACTCTTAGCTTTCAAACGAGCTATCGCACGACAAAATCCGTCCACTGGAAGCCAAAATCGAAGCAAGCTGTCCAGAGGGGGGGGGGACGTCAGTGAAATTTCAAAATTTGATGAAAAATGTTTTGGTGACGGTCCCAGGTCGAAATTCCACACTTTGGAAAATTTTCAAATTTTTACCCATACAAAGTCACTCTGACACTTAGGATTTTTTCAGGTAAGCGAGCTCCGACCTAAAATCTTGTAACCGCTCTAACTTTTGAACGAAGACAGATAGGAACAAGCCGATTGTTTCACTGAATTTGTCTCACTCTTAGCTTTCAAACGAGCTATCGCACGACAAAATCCGTCCACTGGAAGCCAAAATCGAAGCAAGCTGTCCAGAGGGGGGGGGGACGTCAGTGAAAATTTTTTCTCTCCGATTTCGCTGGAAACATCCTTCCTAACCCAAAATTTCACGTAGATTCCGAATCTGGCCTCCGTTTTCTCATCCGATGCTTCGTTTGGGCGCTACACACCAAAACGTCCCAAATTCTAACTCTGTCGTTTTTTCGAAAAATGTTGAAAATTTTTTCTCGCCGATTGACTTGAAACTCACCATACAGATAGAGAATTTCACGCTGATTCCAAATCTGAAATCCGTTTTCCAATCCGATGCTTCGTTTTGAAGCTAGAGCCCAAAACGTCCCAAATTCTAACTCTGTCGTTTTTCGCCAATGTCCCAAAATCTTAAATGGCGTCTCACATCTAAACGAAGACAGATAGGAACAAGCCGATTCTTTCACTGAATTTGTCTCACTCTTAGCTTTCAAACGAGCTATCGCACGACAAAATCCGTCCACTGGAAGCCAAAATCGAAGCAAGCTGTGCAGAGGGGGGGGGGGACGTCAGCCGAAAATTTTTTCTCTCCGATTTCGCTGGAAACATCCTTCCTAACCCAAAATTTCACGTAGATTCCGAATCTGGACTCCGTTTTCTCATCCGAACACTCCTTCCACTCGAAACAACCCATTTACAACCCAACATTCAGCAGATTGCACCAAAAACATCACACACTATAGCCTCAACACTAATCCTGGCGGTCGCCCAAGTCCACCACGACACTCTATCGTTCCAGAGGGGGGGGGGATGCGGAGACTGAAAGGACGTGATACACAAAGTCACATGCGACGAGAAAATGCTTAATCGCTTGATAAACGACACAATGGGTACGACAAAGCTTAAAGAAAGAGCCTAGGATGGTCCTATGGTGGCCGGGTATAGACAAGGACATTGAAAATGCCTCTAAATCCTGTAGACCGTGCCAGGAGCATTTAGCAAGTTTGCCTAAGGAACCTTTGCATACGCGACCATTGCCAAGCAGAGCCTTCGAGGAAATCAGCGCCGATTTCGCTGACTATGGTGGTGAAACAGTGGTTGGTCGTGTTAGACAATTATTCGGGATGGCCCACAGTCTGTAGAATTGGTAGCCACGCCCCTACCAGCAAGCTTCATCAACGAATTGCGGAGCCTATTCTGGCCAAACAGCAGTTCCTCAAGTCTTCTGGTCAGATGGTGGTCCACAATTCGCCGGCATCCTCCTTCCTCAAACTTTCTTCAGGCGATGGGGTGTAACGCACAAGACGGTCATCACCGCGCATATCCACAGAGTAATGGAAGAGCCGAAGCAGCGGTCAAGACCCTGAGAAGATGCTGCGAGGAGCTACTCGTTCTGAAGGAGGAGTGGATATGGACAGGTTAGCTGAGGCCAAATCCTATTGTACAAGAATAAAACGCCCTCTTTACGATACACCGTGTCCCATCGATTATGGTGTATGGAACATCCAGTGCGTGATACGTTACCGGCTCATAGAAGGAATTTCGCACCGGGATGGGCAGAAGACAACGGAAGAAATGGAGAAAAATGCAAACTCGGTTCACAAAAAATAGAAAATGCCTATAACAAATCGGCCCATTCATTGTCTAACCTTCAATTTGGTGAGTCAGTGTCATCCAAGATTCGCTTCTCAAAAAAATGGAAAGAAATGGACAGAGAAGGAATCATCGTGGAGAGGATGAGACATCGCGATTACCTTATCAAATGAAAAGTGGAAGTAGTATGTACTAAGAAGAAACCGCCGGTACCTTCGCCGATTTGCAAACGTGAACTTGGACCATAGTAGACTTGCACATTCACCCTCTAATCCAAGTGCTCACCATCATTCAGCCCGCAGCAGCAGCCCAGACATCGGAAAACTACAGATCGAAGCTGAGACGAAATGTGCAGATCCCCAGACGATTCATTCATGAACAATCGTGAGAAAGGGAGGTGATGTATATATTGCTAGTGCTATATAGTAAGATTCTATAGTAAGCAGCTACTCAATACATAATAAGTAGCTATAAAAATGTCATAATTGAGAATAGGAATGTATCTCTCTATTCATGCAATATATACGGTGAGTGAGTTTAAAATAAAAAAGACACACTGCGGCCTGCCTGACTGACTATCGCTCACAAGTGGTTGTGTTTTGTCTTACGAGTTGGCCATATACAAATCTTACAATAGAACAGGCAGGAGAAGCATGACACCCAATTAGACAATCCATGGGGATCTAGTGTAAATCACACCGATCCCGATGTTATGTTTTGCTATGTTTATAATTGTTTTAACCTGCTGTTATATAGGAGATATGAACATTTTCGAAATTTGTGTTTCATAACGTGTTCTTCATCAAGCTGATTAAAACCTACATAAACACGCTGTCGTCGCTTTCTCAGGTATCACAATTTATTCAGCTTGATGAATATCTGATTAAGTCATTCTTAGACTTATCCGACAATGGATAGAATAACACGTCCCGAACAGTTTGACATTCCTCCAAACACGCCCTCTAGCGGCAAGCATTGGAAACTCTGGAGTAGGAACTTCACCTACTTCCTCTCAACAATCGCGGCTCACAAACCAGACGAACTGGAGGTGTTATTCCTGCACATAGGTACCAACGTGGTCGATATCATTCAGGACTGCACGAGCTACGCGGATGCTATAGGAAAGCTCAACTCCGGCATTACCTGAAGACGCCTAACGAAGTATATGCGGCGTCATTTACTCTCTTCGAGGGTACAAAAATTAGAAGAAAATTTGGATGAGTTCATCCTTGCACTCAACAATTTGGCTAGTGACTGCAATTTCCAGAACGTTACCGCCGAAGAAAATCGGCCGTTTATTCATCAGAGACTCTTTTATCAGAGGACTTCGGTCTCCTGCTATTCGTACTAGACTTCTTGAAAATAAGAAGCTATCATTGGACGACGCTATTCTACAAGCTAAATCCCTCGAGCAAGCGCAAAGCAACGCTGAATCTTATGCAAGTAATTTCAACACCGTCGCGTCAATCCTCAACTCCGACACGCAAACCAGGCAACTAAGCAGTGAAGCCAACAGTCACCAGACACAATCACTGGTAGGCCGACCTGAAAGCGCCCCCAGCATCGCCACCCCGAATGAAACTCTAGCCACTACACGTCTAAATCAAAGGACAAAAGACTCCTGTTACTTTTGCGGCATGAGACGGCATCCACGACAAGAATGCCCGGCCCGCGACTCTACCTGCAACAAGTGTGACAAGAAGGGCCACTGGCAAAAGGTATGCCGCTCAAAAACAGAAATCGCCACAAATATCAGCAGCCATTCAGTCGTCGCCAACGACTACTCTTGCCGCCTCATTCGTATCAGCGGCATGCCGCTCCCCTGTCACGGTTAACGCACGTATCGACGGCCAATCTATCTAAGCATTAATCGACTCAGGAGCATCGACAGTAATTACATTTGTGAAAACCTCGTTGATAGACTTAATCTTGCTGTTAATCCGCGGTCAAGTTGTGTGTCCATGCATCCACAAATCTCACAACTAATGTAAAAGGATTCTGCTCTGCGAATGTGAAGTTACTCGGAAGAGAATACAAAAAACGTCGAACTTTCCATTCATGCCTGAACTGTGCAACGACATCATCCTCGGTCTTCCCTTCTTTCAGCGACACGAAGCTGTCACTTTCGCTCTTGGGGGCACGGAGCCCAGCCTTAAGATCGGTGACGAACCTAATCTCGAATTCTGCGCACTCACTCGAATGAAAGTTGAGACTCCAAAGCTCTTCAGCAACCTAACTCCAGATTGTCACCCTATAATCACGAAACCCCGTCGCTTCAGCGCTAGTGACGAACAGTTCATAGAGAAAGAAATTCAACGCCTTCTGAAAGATAATGTTATCGAACCCAGTCGTTCGCCCTGGCGCGCCCAGGTAGTCGTAACTCACAATCAAAACAAGAAGAAACGAATGGTCATCGACTTCTCGCAAACTATTAACAGATTTACACATGTGGACGCCTTCCCTCTTCCCAACATTCATGATCTCGTGAACAAAATCGGAAAGAATTAAGTTCTTCAGTGTAATCGATCTCTCGAGTGCTTACTATCAAGTGGAAATAGAACCATGTGAAAGGCCGTTCACACGCTTTCCAGGCTGGAGGACAGCTCTACCAATTCACAAGAATCCCCATGGGAGTCACGAATGGAGCCGCCGCCTTTCAACGGGTGATGAATGATATTATCAAACGCTGGGACCTAAAGGAGACCTATGCTTACCTTGACGACGTGACGGTCTGCGGAGCCAGTAAGGAGGAGCACGACTTGAACCTGGAACGCTTCTGGAAAGCCTCGAACGCAGTGGGGCTAACCATAAATCGCGAGAAATGCAGGTACGGCTTACAAGAAGTTAGTATTCTTGGATACTCAGTCTCTGAAGGCACCCTCCGACCAGACCCCGAAAGGCTACGCCCACTACAGGAACTCCCAATACCGCACGAAAAGAAGTCCCTACAACGACTTATTGGCCTACTCGCTTACTACGCGAAGTGGATCCCGGGTTACTCGAAGAAAATTCGACCTTTGATAGAATCAAAGAATTTCCCATTATCCCAAGAGTGTCGCGACGCAATCAACGACATGAAGGAACTGCTAATCTCAAATCACCGTTGAAGTTATCAGAGAAGACATCCCGTTCACAATCGAAACAGACGCCTCAGACGAAACTATCGCAGCACATTAACTCAGGAAGGTAGACCAGTAGCGTTCTTCTCTCGGTCCTTAAACGATGCAGAAAGGAGACATCACATAGTGGAGAAGGAAGCATACGCAATAGTCGAGTCAATAAGGAAATGGAGGCACTTTCTGACTAATCATTTCGTCTTATACACTGATCAAAGAAGTGTGGCCTTCATGTTCAACAATCGCGCCGCTGCGAAAATCAAGAACGAAAAGATACAGAGATGGAGAATAGAGTTATCACCGCTATCTTACACAATCAAATACAGACCTGGAAAAGAGAACATCCCAGCCGACGCCCTCACCCGCGCTCACTGCGCCTCAGTAGGCCTATCGACTTCCAGAAAACTCGAGCAGCTCCACCACGACCTTGCACACACAGGCGTAGTCCGAATGCTGCACTTCGTCAGAAGTAAGAACCTCCCGTATTCTGTGGACGATGTGCGTCGCGTAACCTCGGACTGTGAGATCTGCGCTCGCTGCAAGCCTCAATTTTACAAACCCCCGAACACGAAGCTGGTAAAAGCAACCTCGGCTTTTGAGAGACTGAACATCGACTTTAAAGGGCCGATTCCGGCCAGTCAAAGTGGCAATCAGTACATTTTAACAATTATAGACGAATTTTCTCGCTTTCCTTTTGCATACCCGTGTCGAGATGTCAGTGCCGCATCAGTGATTAAATGCCTTTCTCACCTGTTCTCCATATTCGGGATGCCTGGGTACGTGCACTCCGACAGAGGAGCAGCATTTATGTCATCTGACGTGAAAAACTTTCTCACCAACCTTGGAGTGGCGACCAGCAGGACAACCCCTTACCATCCCACCGGAAACTCGCAATGCGAACGATACAAACGGCATCATATGGCGGACAATAACCCTCGTAATGAAAGGAAAACGTATGAGCAAAGGACTCTGGGAGCAAGCTTTACCTGAGGCCCTACATTCCATACGTTCACTTCTCTGCACGTCAACTAATTCAACACCCCACGAGCGATTGTTCTCATACTCTCGTCGATCGACCAATGGCTCCACCCTCCCCGACTGGCTAACGTTCCCCGGAACTGTTCTCATGAAACGCCATGTACGCAACTCCAAGTCCGAACCACTCGTGGAGCAGGTTGAATTAATAGAAGCAAACCAACACTATGCCTACGTGAAACGACCTGACGGTAAAATCGACTCCGTGTCAACTCGGGACCTCGCTGCGCTCCCCAAATCAGACACTCAAGTCTTTCCACCAATTGAAGCAATTAGCAACCACCCCGAACACATGCCACCTGACCCAGTCGCTATTCATCCAATGACTACTACGGACGAGGAGAAAGAAGATCGCAGTACTTCGACAGCTGACAACAGTCAAGACGAAGCGATCACAGTGAGAAGGTCAACGCGGCAACGGAAACCTGTTGATCGATTACTGCTGTGACTACTCGCGTGAATTCTTCGAACCCGTGATGAGTGATAGCTAACCGCTTGTGTGAACTCTTCCAATTCGTGATGATAAATATCTTTGTATGAATTAGTGTGAATTCTTCTAATCCATGATGATAACTATAACTCTTCTAGCTATTCTCTTGTGTGGACTCGTGATGATAAATATATCTCTCGTGATGACAAATATCTTTGTATGAATTAGTGTGAATTCTTCTAATCCATGATGATAACTATAACTCTTCTAGCAATTCTCTTGTGCGGACATGTGGATCGTTGCGGATGCTCGAGTTCTCCTCAAGGGGGGAAAAATGTTATGTTTTGCTATGTTATAATTGTTTTAACCTGCTGTTATAGAGATATGAACATTTTCGAATTTGTGTTTCATAACGTGTTCTTCATCAAGCTGAATAAAACCTACATAAACACGCTGTCGTCGCTTTCTCAGGTATCACACCCGACAAGTCCAAAGATCATGCGAAAGACCACGCCGGTCGAGTCACGGAAACTACAACTTCTACAGAACACGACAGCTTATGGGTTGTCTCCCCCATGTTTTCAAATTTGTCTAAAATCCGCAGAAATGAATCAATCGTCACAAAACTTTAAGCACAAGTAATTGAGGGTATTCTCTACCCACATGCAAAATTTTAGGCAAATCGGACAAGTGTTTTTTGAATTAGAAGCGATAACTTGAAGTACAGCGATGCCGGTAGCTTGATCTGACTTCTTATGACCTCACCGTCGGAGCAGAAAGCACTTGAGGTCAACAAAGTCATTTCCCCACAACTCATGAAGCGATGATGACCAGGCCACATCCCTTATATTAATATGCTTGTCTTAATAAAGGTGTGGCAAGGTAGTGGTCGTGGGAAGATTTCAAATAACAGTGGATTAGACGAAGAGGGATAGAGAACAATGTATACACGAGTAACAATAATGCGTCGAACAGACGAAGTCAGATCAAGCAGCAGACTTCACTTGATCGTCTCTCATGCAAAAAGTTCTTGTCTGATCTGCAAAAAATTTTATATGTGGGTAGCAAATATGCTGAAGTGCGTTTGCCTGAAGTTTGGTGACGATTGATTCATTTTTGAAGATTTTAGACAAATTTGAAAAACCTTGGGGGAGATAGCCCATAAGTACCGGCGATTCTTTCAGAATGTTCCATTAGTACATGATATACCGCACCCAGATTTTCTTTCAATAAATGAAAAACGCGCAGATCAGAAAAAAGTTGTCCGTAGCTATTGACATTTCTTGTTGTATCGATCTTTCAATATTTTCGCCAAGGTTTCGCCAACAACGTCACCGCTTTTCCCAAAATCATTTTCCTCTGTTGCCTGTTCGACATGTTCAGGATACGGCTCTATCCACAGGCAGTGACCAAGGGGACGCCGCCAAAGTCCAAACTTTGTCTAAATCTGATGGGCTTACCTGCCATGCGTTGTAATTGCATCCATGGCGACCGAATTGTTTCACCATTTATTCATCAAAGGAAAACCTGTTACACTCCATCGCATTCATGAGAAAACCTTTATTCAATTTTCATTTATGTCTTTCATGCCGAATGTCCTAAATTCCTAACATTTAAATTTCAGCTTATACAGTGCATTAAGCGACATTTCATTAGTGTGGCGCCTTGAATGAAAAATCTACATTAAGAATAGACATCATTGATAAAAAAGATGCAAGAAAATAAATTTAACTTGCCTTCGTACTGCAATTTACTTAGCAGATCCTCATCTTGAAAATGTTCATAAAATGCGCCTGTTGGGTTTAGAGAATATATTGCATAAATTTTAGACGTTCAAAGAAATTATAGCAACCTGAAAAGTACGATTCCCTGAAAATTAGTCAAATGCAGTTCTGTATCTAGCAGAAAAAATCATTAAAACTTTATTTGTCTCATTTTCGATATTTAGCACATCCGGCATAAATGGATAAATACTAAATATTAATGACGCTCGCTTCTATTTCGGCCACGCCTCAATTATAGCCTATAATTCTCTTTTAACGATAACCATATTACGTAAATTACTATTGTTATATCAAAAATCTGCACGTTGAATAAAACAACAAAAATATGTAGTAACTGATTCAATTATCTTATTTTGTTCAAGAGGTAATGCAATCTTGCGAAAGACTAAGCAAGATGATGAATACTTACGACTGAGGAAGGTTTTGAATACTATAACCCTACAAATAAGATTAATTTCTAGAGGACATATCTGTCAAATGTACGATGTCTTCGGCTAAAACAGTTGCTTTCTGGCATTGACATGCACTAATTGTCAACTAAATAATGAGCAAGCAACGATTGAATATAGCGGGATTTCATGAAAAGTATATGTATGATTTCTGAAGAATGAAATTTTTACAGTTACAATAGATCAATTGTTTCAAAATTCTCGCAACAGGCCTATCAACTTACTGAAGCATAAATTGAGTCTACAGGTTTTTGCGTTTGTTAGTATGAATCTGTCGTTGATTAACGTTAAAGTTGATAAATAAACGGCATTTCTCATTTTTTAAATGAAATTTATCATTGATTAACGACATCGTTCAATAGATCGACATTTCTCCCGCGGCAGTGATTTCGGATAGATTTTGCTCGGACAGTTGAGCCAGTGTTGCCAGTCGCATCTGGTGATTCTGTCGAAACATCTGGTCTCGCACCTCTTCCAAATTCCTCTTGATGGCTGCTTTCCAAACACTAAAAGCATTTTCTGCGATGTTCAGGAAGGGCGAGTAGGGTGGAATTCTGCAAATTTGGTGCTGATCCGCCAATGATGCTTCATGTGCTAGGCTGTGACACGGAGCATTGTCGAATAACATAAGGACAGGTTGTGGTCCGACAACAGCTGACACGTTCGTCAAAAACTCCTTAAATTGGTCGCCATTCACTCCTCCTTCTTGTGTTGAAGAAAAACAACAAGCCGCGTGTGACCGATACAGCAATGATTAACGTGAAGTTGGGACGCGTCCTTCCACCAACTACCCGAACGCATCGATGCCCTCGTGGTGCACGACCCCTTGTTCGAGAGATCCACAGATTGTATCCTGCTTCATCTATGTAGATAAGCTCCTGTGCATCTCCTTCAGCGAGCAACCATTCCGCATGTAACCTTCGCGCATCTTTTACGTCAGGCTGATTGCGTTCTGCGACATTCTCCATCTTCTTCATCGTTATCAGCTGCGCATCTAGTGCTCGGTGTAACGTGCTGACAGAAACATGTGGCTTGAGCGGGAGACTCCGACGTAGCTCAGCATTGATTTGCTCCAGCGTGAAAGCCGGATTATTCTCAACAATTCCAGTGATACATTCCTGCATTTCGTGATCAAATCAATCGGTCCCACGAGCGATTCCAAGAGAACCAGCAACTTCAACATAATCTCGATTTTCATCAAGATACGCATCAACGATGCGTTGTTTGTCAATATTAGAAATTACACGTCTATGTCGCGGGACATTCACATTGACGGCAGCTTAGTTATCGAGTGCAAAATGCCTCTATTTATTTACAAATTTCGATGTTCATTTGACAGATTTCTACTCATGAACGATATTGCCGATGTTGAAGAGACAATTGCAGCTATTCAGTGTGAAATGTCACTGAACATGGCAAAATGACGTTAATGAATGCACAACGCCGTTGATAACTGACAGATTTATATTAACAAACGGAAAAACCTGTATATTCTGCATGTAGGCCTACAGTTGAAAAGGGTTTATCAGATAAAAATGAAAAGTTGTGACGAGGTGAAAAACTGGAGCTAGAGGCCTAACTGCTTCTCATCCTTTGCTATCACAGCAATGATTATTTTCCTGATTATAGCAGACCCGTAGGCCCTATGCTGCTACAGTCCGTTTCATAAAAAGTGGATCATCCTAAAATTTGACTAAATAAAACATAAGTATGATACAGAAAGCATTTTTCATGTTATTTCATGTCCCTAATATATTTAAATGTCCTTATATAATCTGATAAGCAATGATACAGTAACGGTTCTAAAGAAGCTAATATTTTGTGACCCTACCCTTATTGTCAATGACATTACCAATTCGTCTAGGCATTGATTCGATGATATCGTTGATTTTTGACTGATCTAACTTTCTCCACTCTATTTTTAACAGTGACGTAAGTTGTGATACGCCATCTGTAGGTAGCAGTGAACGACGAACGTTACGTTTTAGAATACTCCATACATTTTGTATGGGATTCAGATCAGGAGAACGAGCTGGCCAAGATAATGTCCTAAGCCCTAATTGAGACTTGCATAAGATGATTTCGCCAGTGACTCATTGCCCATCTGAGACGTCTTTTTGTATGCTTGATCTGATAATTCGATCTGAGAGGGCCTCTTACAGCTCTTGAAATTCGACTCAATAAGTCTTCTACGAATAGTGGAATTAGAAATAGACGAGAGTAGTGCAGCCATCTCAGTTAACGAGAGACTTGGATCAACTTTAACAAATCTCAAAATTTGGCGGTCTCTACGTTTGGATGTTTTGCGTGGACGGCCAGAGCCCTCTTTACGACAGAGTCGAAAATCATTATTATGCCATCGATGCACATTTGTGTACCCGATTAACCAAATTGAATGGTACTCTATGACATTCTATAACACTCAATGGGCATCCGATAGGAAACATCAGCATTCAATCGAACTCTATTGGATCCAATTGCACTTGAAATGGGAGAATATGAGTCCCATAGATGTTGTCCGAAAGAAATAGAAAATGTGACTTTCATTGCTGACACGGACTCCGGCATCGTCCAATCATATTGCATCATTTGCATATTTGGTATCGCTCAAGGAACATTTCACTATAATCGCAACAATTCCTTTTTACACGTCATTTTATCACATCGCCTCTAGTTTCGTGTGTGATTTTATATTTTCGGCGAACAACTATTCATCAAATCAGTGAAGTCTCGCTACAACATTGCAGTAAGTTCTTGATTACGCTGTTATATATTTATTAATTACCGTTTATTTATTAGTTAAACCCGGTACTTTATTTAGGCCACTAGTTAAATTGTCAAATCCTCAATGCTTCAACAATTCATTAAGGCACTGTGTAGGCTATTATTTAGAAATTTCGTTGATGCAATTATTTCAGCATCAAATGCTTTCTTCGATTCCTGTTTCAATTGTCTTTATAATAAGTGCCCTATGAAGTATCTGGTGTTTAGCAATACAATTGAAACGACATGATGAGTGATAACATGATATAAAAGATAATTTATTGACAGCTTCTAATATTAGTGTAAACTTGAATTCTATGCTTGAATACGGTACTTCAAGTGGATTTGATTTTTTAATATGATACGAAGCATGCACTCTCTTGAAGACTTTTCTTCACTGACATTCTTCAAGTCTGAATTTATGGTCAATGTCTTGAATAAACACAAATCACTTAAATAATCCAGTATTTAGTTGCATCGAAAAGATGGAATAGTCATATGTAGGGCCTATGTAGTCATTTTATCAAGTAGGCTATATATAGTCCAACAGATAGTTGAAATGTTATTTTCACATTTCTTTGAGCATTATTCAAGCGGTTTAAGTGAGCAATTACTCTCGTATTTTTGAATATTAATTCGGCGAATGGCCAACGGTAATATTTCAATCAGAATTGCTCAAGTATACAAGCCTGTTCACTTTGGATACTTTCAGCATATATACGACGCATTGAACCCTTTGCCAAAAATGACAGTAGACGTTAGATGTTAAAAATAGTATTTTGATCCAGAAATTGTTTTTCTTCTTACTTAAATAGCCATGGAGAAGTCTGTTTTTTCTCCGCTTGCATGTTGGTCAGGTGAATGAAAGTAAAAAACAGTATATATATATACCACTCGGTGCCTTCCGCGGACAGTGTTTCTTAAATATTCTTATAATCTCCCTTAAGTCTTTCAAAATATTTCGAAGTATATATTTGTGTGGAAATGTATCTCTGTTGTATATCTATTGCTGTATTGTGTAAGGAAATTGAGATACGGTTCATTAACTGCGCAATGTGGTTGACTGTGCAATGATATTAAGTCCGGTAATAAGGCCCATACGACAGTGGGTAATAATGCCCACACTTTATCGTTTCAAATTCTTTGGATGCTCGTGCTGTACACCAACGCAGTCAGCGTAGAATTAGTGTTTACGACTTACATTGATTATTCTTTTTATTTATGTTAGCAATGGCTATAAGACCTGATGAAGATGAGCCCATTAGTAAACCTTAATTTACTTGAAAATCTGTTCTTCAAATGTAAAGTATGTATTCTTCAGGTCAACTTGCAGCAATTCGAATAGTTGCATTCCTGTTAAGGTGCCGACTGATTGAATATTTTTTTTAGTGAATTTGTATTGAATATTATGGATTACATCATCGATTGGGATGAAAGAATACATTGAAATCACATCATAACTAGCAATGCATATGGGAATTCTGAAGTGAACGGGTTTTCAATTACTCCTTTCAATTCGAGGTTATTTTTTGAGGTTGATAAAAAGGAGATTAAAAAATCCGTGATAAGAACGAAATGTAGTCGGGTCGAAAGTTAACGAGCAGAGATTAAAGGAAACTCTTTCAATTACATTTTATTGTCGTAATAATTACATTTTTCACTGTCAGAATGGAGCAATTTGTCTAAATTTTATGTGGGAGCTCGTTCATTATCGACTTCATGTTATACGAATTCTAAGCTACAACGTATGGAATTTATGCAATCAAAAGCTTGATTTTATCCAGAATTACGCATTATTTTTCAATAGTCTGCATAGTGCATTACCCTTGACATTGCATTGACCCCGTGCAGAGTCATTTAAATCATGAAAGAAAAAAGTAGCAATTACATTTACAAATGCCGCAAATTTTCTTTCAGTAGTTATTTGATAGCATCTCAATTGTAATTAACTATAATTGCAATATTCACAAATTCATTTCGGAGACAACTATTGATAACTTTTGGAAATTAAGCTTTTGATAAAGTTTGAGAAATTAAACATCATTATTAAGTATTAACTTTGAATTCTAATTCTTCACTATACAGGACATGTATGGAGTGTGTGTGTGGGTGTTGTGTATGTGTGTGCATTCGACTTCCGGTAAAATTCCTTTGCTATATGGGAAAATGATATACATGAATAAATTTCGGCTATGCGATCGTCTATGAGGTTTTTGCCATTAGTATTATCATGATGATTACTATGAATGTAAACAAAGGAAAGCTTTTGAGTACACATATTTTTGAATTTCAGCTTTTGTAAACCACGTCCTTTGGTCACATCATTGTATCTCGCACATCTGTAGAATATCCTTCTCGTCTGTTGAATAATTTCTCACCTGTACTCTGATAGTTTATCATAGTTCATTTTGACCATCAAATTCTCAGTGTATCAACGATTCATAAACACACTATCTGATTGAGTCACCATTTAACCCCTTCCGCATTTTATTTACCACTTCTGGTTAATCTTCTGACTGTCATTTGGATATTCATTTTTCGTTTCTATTTCTCGCTCATTTGGCCATTATATGTTCCATTGAGTACATGCATCTAGCGTTTTAGAAATTAATTCAAGTGCTATCTAACAACTGTTACACAAGAGTCACAAGGAAAAACTTCAACCTTTAGACAACTTCTCATACTATTGCATTACTTGAGCATTTGAATTAAACTTGAAATTTATAGCATTAATAAGCGAAATCAAATTAGGAACAACTGTTAAGTAGATTTGTAAACATATCCCTGATTCAAGTATACATTTATGTGCAAAGTCTTGAAGGTAATCAAATTATTTAAATTGATCAGTTTTTAGCTGCATTGTAGGATCAATTTTTTCTCATTCAGACGTAAGGTATATTTGTATTCTAATTGTCACTCAATACACTTTTCAAGGGTCTGTGACGTACCGTTGTTCAAGAATTAATTCAAGTGCCATCTTCATACTGTTATAGCACCAGTGAGTTTGGGTTGTTAATAACATCTAGCCTTTCACTTAGATCTCAAACACAAATAGCTGATTCAAATTATCGTACAGCTTTATATACAGTATTGCATTCTCAGTCAAGGTGTTGAGGAGATGTTGCGGCGTAAACGCTATTTGTTGCCAGATGACGACAGTTCATCTATTCCGTATACTACAAAGCGGTATAGGAGAAGTAAAATGCCAAATCTTAGTAATAGTAGTGAATGTCACTTACAAGATGTAAATCCTGAGGATACTTTCGAAAATTTTAATTTGGAAGCCATCTCCCATTCTCAGTCTTTTTCTGATATAGTAGAGTCAGAAAAAGATCTAGCTGATTTACAAATCTCATCCGAAAATGAATTTCCCTCTACTTTGGAAGTTAAAACAGACAAGCCAAAAATTCACAATAAAAATGAGCTGGAAACTGCAATTTTGCAAGGCATGATAAGGAATGGATGGACTCAGCAGTCCCTGCATGATATAATTTCAATTATCAAAGCACTTCCAAACAGGGAATATTTAAGAGTCCCGTCATCATCTAGCTTTATTAAAACTCATTGTAGCAATCAAGAGTTCATATGCATACACTTCTTATGTCCAAAATGTAATTTGTTAATGTCTGAAACATCAGTAGATTCCATTGAAAACTTTCAGATTCGAAGCTCGCTTAAAATATACGGATGTATACATTGTGAAGAAAAATTTACTGATCGTTTATTAAAAAATATTGATTCTTATTTTGTGAACTTCCCTATCGCATTACATCTAAAAGAATTTTTGGAGAGCGTAGACATTCGAAAATACAGGTCAAAGCCCCGTTGTGATGGACTCATAGATTCAATAATAGATGGGAAATCGTATAACGACATTAAACAAAAACTCAATCTCTCAGACACTGATATAACATTTACGATGCACATCGATGGTGTACCTCTTTATAATTCATCGAAGAAAAGCATGTGGCCAATTATACTATCGATTAATGAATTAAAAGAACAACACAGAAAAGATAATATATTTGTTGCAGGATTATGGATAAATAAACGCAAGCCTGATACTAATGTGTTTCTTTTAGAAATAGTAAAGCAGTTGAAGGAGCTAGAAAAGGGTGTAGAGTGGACTGATTCAAAGACCCAGGAAACTCGGATTTCAAGGTGTTTTGTAGTGATGTGTGCCGCTGATGCAGTAGCCCGTTGCCACGTTCGCAACATGACAAGCTTCAATGGTAGATATGGTTGTGGACAATGCAACCACCGTGGTGAGGTACTAGCTAAAGGAAGGGACATACGCGAGTGTCTCCCATTTATGAGGACACTATCGATCTACGTTGAGAACATTGAAACAAACATTGAGACTTGCACGAATAGCGCATAACACGCAACAAGCATGCTTTGGGATATTTGATGTCAATCCATTCATGCTGTTGTCAGGATTTCTTGTGATAGATTCGTTTGTCTTTGACTACATGCACACTTTGCTTTTAGGTGTTACGAAATCATTGTTCTCTTTGTGGCTGGATGGAACCAATCACAGAAATCCTTGGTATATAGGCAAATCTATTGCAAAAATTGACAAACGTTTACTCTATAATTTACCACCCTCTGAAGTCCAACGTAATCCGCGTTCACTTCGAGAAAGAAAGTTTTTCAAAGCATCGGAATGGAACAATATGCTTTTTTTATTATTGTTTTTCCATATTAGATGGGATCTTACCCGAGGAATATTTTCAGCATATGTTACTTTTAGTGAGATTGTCTCACTTATCAATTAAACAAAATATTTCTGAAGTTGAACTTGTTGAAATAGATGAATTGGGAAACAAATTCATAAAGGGTGTTGAGAACTTATATGGAAAGCAATGCTGTTCCTATAATATTCACCAGATCTCTCATATTTCGAATTGCATTCGTAATTGGGGCCCAATACGGAAATACAGCTGCTTTGTATTTGAGTCATACCTAGGAACGATGAAAAAAGCCATTCACAGCGGTAATCGACCCGTCGAACAGACTGTAAATTATATCCATCGATTAAGACAAGTAAACAGGATGGCAAATTCACTACGACAAAATCCTTTCTCGACTGCTCTGCGCATGAAAATTTTTGAAAATTCCTGTGATGAAATTTTAAGCAAAATTTACGCATCAAAGAAGGTATCTGCTGAAAGAATAGCTGAATTAACCGACAATGCTAGCATCAGTGATCAGTCTATGACCTACTATTTAAAATTCACGTGTAATGGGACTTCGATAATTAGTCAAGTCCTACAAGAGGGGAGAAAGAACTGTGATTGCTTCATATTATTGAAAAATGGAACATGTGGTAAATTTTTATTTTTGATAGATAGCGATGATCATAGCAATCGTAAGCTTGTTGTCGATGTATTGCATTCGGTGCCTTTAACATGTATACCAGGATTTGCATGTAGGAACACGAGAAAAATCAAAAAATTTGCCTTGAATGAGTTTCAACAGAAATTATTTTTCGTTAGAAAGAAATTGCTTAGACATTCATTCTATTTGTTTCAAAAATACTAAATATTCTTATTTTAAGCAACCTTTGGAGCCAGTTTTCAGCTGAATTCAATCATAATTATCAAAAAAAGTCAGGCCAATATAAATCACGTCACTACATGCCTACTGTAACTATGTTGGCAGCACCTGCTTAGTTGGTCCATTTATATTAAACAGTAACTCAATAATGTAACGCCACTACCATAGTCCTTCAAGGACTAAATTATTAATCATGCACGAGTATTTCAGAAAATGTAGAAAAAGCGGCTTGATCGAGTCATTACCTGATTAGTATTTATTTACGTTGGCGTTATTCATAAAATTCTACGACAAAATGAAATCAACTTTCATAAAACCAAGGGTCAACAGTTGGACAGCTACTGCTCATTGGCTCTTTGTAATTCGCATATAGGCGGGTGACTTCTGTGTCTCGTGCATCATTGTTTGGAAACTCAGTGCGCCATAGCAGCAACAGAAGTCACTTTAATGCTATTTATTATCTGTTTTCATAGGAATAGCCATCGACATAACTTCGACATCATTTATGAAATAATAAATGAAAATATGCAGATGAATCTCTCATAGACTTCATAGGAATCATGACTTAAACTTCATAAGAACTTTCTTCAAGCCGAATTCTTGGTATAAAATCTGTAATCATAAAATACTAATTCTAAGTACTAGAAACACATCACTCTCTATATCATGTGGCGTATATAGGTATAGTTAGGCTCCATATGAATATTAAATAAGTATGTTTTTGATGGGTTTCTCATAATTTGTATCTGAGTCCAAGGGAATCATTTCTCATAATCATTTCCATCAATAGTTATCATTACTAAATTTGGCATGATCCCTGCCTGAAGAAATCAGATTGAGAGAAGTAAGTGTGCATGTATTTAGAGATATAGCGAATTTTTTCACAAACGTCTAAAGCGAGCTTCAACTGACACTCACCGGACACCTTATTCTATTCGGAGTTGAATACTGTGCCCAAGTATTTCAGAAGCTCCAGTATTAGAAATAGGGACCGTATAACTGCGAGGATATAAAATACATTAAAATATATTATGGAAATATGCTATAAAAACAATACAACAAATATAGTCAACTCTCTCGGCACGTAGCTGTAAGGCAGACCCAACATAACATGCAGTCAATGACCACAAATTCTACATGTAATTTGAGATACTCTGTTGACAAAAAAATTGACAGATGCTATTACTTATAATCGAATCTCCACATGCACTTAATAAAACTAAGTCAGTATAAGTGCAGTAAAACTTCAAAAAGAAAATCCAAGCTTTTTATTGAAACTCCAATTTTTAGGTTTACTGTTGAGTAAGCACCACATACCCAAAAGGCCGATCCCAAAACCTAAGGTACAACTTTGGCGTCAATGAAGTATTATAATCAATAGTGTCAAAATCATGCATAACGTAAGACTGAATAAATCCTTAGAAACACATGACTCGATGATTTTTGGACAATATCCCATGCTCTTCTAAAAAATGAAATGTTTTGACTATTTGCCTTAACTGATTACAAACGTAAATGATGCTTTCGACTGACAGAATATGACCTCGCAAATGTTTGATGGTTACTAGGTGCAGTTATATTTTGAACTTGATGTTTAAAGCATGCGTATCGAAGCATCGATGGTGCAATGGATGTTAAATGGATACTATAGTTACATATTCAACTTGCATTAACGTATGACTGACCTCGAGTATTGAAAAGCTAGCCATGTTGTTTTATCAATAATTGATATCAATAATAAATAATAGATAAATGACTGATCTGAAAGAGCGAAAAATGGATGAGAATATGGAAAACAAAGTGTTGAATTTTTACGGCTTTTCTATTTTGTTAGATGACTTTCCACTGTGTTCGTTTCAGTTTGCATTTTTACGCCTTCTAGATTCTTCCAATTTTTTAAACGTGTCGTGATTTAATTTTATTACTCATTACTTCATTATTGTCAGCCGAATTTTCTGACTATGTTTGGCATGCAATTACCTCGGATACATCTTCAACGAAATTTTGAAAATGTGGAGGAATTTTGCACTATCTTTTTTTAACACATACCATCCTCGAGTGCAGGCTATCAATTGTTATTTTGGCTATAATCTCTTTTATGATCAGCTGAAGTTTCTGCTGATTCCAGGCAATTTTATGAATCAGACTAATGATGAGACATTTATGAAATAATGTTGTTATTAGTAATTAATTAGTAAACAAGACCATAGTGATATTTTACAGTTGATGCCACGAGTACTGAACAGCGAGACAATTGCCCAAATGTTGGAAAAGGAAAATGATCGACTTGTAAGTGCAGCATTTGAAGCTTCTAAGCAATGTTTCTTATGATTGCAATTTCCCAATACATTTTTTAGGAAGACTTCGAAGCGATCACATATCCCAAAAATGTTTTGCAAGAGCAACCGATGGCGCAAGCACTTCCATATACCTCCCACGGTGAGAAAAAGGCATGCTAATTCTTTAACTAAAGAATTCTTTTTGATATAAATTAGCTTAAGCTACTTTGTAGGTACTGTGGTATTTACCTTGTTTAAGTGTGTATAAACTTTATCAACATTGTATTCTTGGGATTTTGGGGACAGCCCTGAGTACCGGTGAATTTCATAACCAAGTCGCTGTACTGAGTGCGATGCATTTCGGCAACGTCGCTGCCATGTTCACGCACTCAGTTACAGCAATCTGTTCTGAATTGACCAGATGGGATGGTTTTGACCATTTGATGATTATGCTCATGTGTATGACATATATGTGTGCTAAGTCCATTTTGAGATAAATTGATGTCGACATCATTCAACAGCAATTCTGTAGGGCAATTCTGTACTAACAAGACCCCTTACAGCTTTACAAGAAACAACTTGTCGATGCCATGATACTGATCAACATTAGCCTGATTGATGTCAGCAACGTCGTAATAGCTGAAGCATTCCGTCAAATTGGTATCAAGCATCGTTGCTTGCCTAATCAATGGGCGTGAGCGTGGAGACTCCACAATGTGACAATCATCACACGTACTTGGATAAATAGTCTTAAGATATGACTTCACTATACAATAATTTTAGAAGATATATCCACAGCATGTAGAGTAGCCTACTACTATTTAACTATCTATTATCGATGCATGACTACACTAGTGACCAGTCCAGACACGTGGAATGACTTTTGTCTTCTAAATCAATGTGTGCCTCCTCCGTAAATAAATGTAACTTAGTGGAGACTATCCAAAATTGTGTGTAACATTTTAAAATGTGTGTCCACATTTAGTCTAGATACAAGTTGAGCATTTCAGGCACTTACTTACGCATTGTCTGAAATTTCGGAAGTTATTTGTAGCCTACATGTAATCAATTCAAATGAATTTCCTGAAAAGATATCATTTATCTTACAAATAATAATTTATCTTTACAGGTTAAGTTGCACAAAGATCATAATATCTTTGTCTCAAAGCTGAAGCTAGATAACGTCAACCATGGAAGTGGGCAGTCTCTGGTCAGAGGCTGCCTTACGATTGCATTCTCCCGTCAATTCATGGGAACCCATAGTGCGCATGGAATCGCCAGCAATGCCCATGCTAATGCCCCGGTAAAGCCGGCAATACCTCGGGATTTCGCAAATTCATTGATTAGTAAGTCTAATCTGATGCCTATTTCAAAGCTCCGAAGAAACATGATCCATAAAAGAAATATAGCTGATTTCTGAAAGTTTTATGGACTATTTGTTGAGATGATAATCAGGAAATAGGTCATCATTTCCATGCAGTAAACTCAAGGAGCACCCTATACTCAACACCTTAATTAAGTGAAACAAAGTGAAAAGTCATTACTGAGGACATCATCCTGATGAAATGATCTCTTGAAAATATGACATGTAGTGCTTGCGATCTCGATATCAAAATTTTTATCTTGTATTGTACAAATCAGTACGCTGTACTAAGTTAATCTTAGTAACTTAATTAGCTCTCTTAGATTGAAAAAAAGACAATCATCCATGTACGGATACCTAGCGTTCGGCTTTATTTTAATGCGAATGTATAGGGTAGGCCAAAGAATAGCTATGTATTTCCTTATCATTTAAGGTATAAATCACTGCCTTGATGTTTATTATCCATTAGTTATGTGGCAGATGAATTCTTCATGTGGTCACATGATTTTTTGTCATTTATTTTGAAATTCAATTAAGAAGCGATACCATTTTTTAAAAATTATGTGATCATTTATGTTAATTTATGTCAATTTTTTTAAATTCTCTTCTTTTTTTAAACTGTCTTAAATTTTTCATTCTTCATTCTCGAAAGTGACTGCCACTGTTGGAAGCACAAGCACTTAGTCTTCACTCCTCCATGAGATTTAGTTAAGTAATTTTGACACAATGTCCTATCAAAGCTAAAGAAAAGGTTCAAAAAGTTCGCAATGACTTACTTTTAGAATGTCGAGCTACATGTCATTTGTGATTCCTAGATGAATTAGTCTACTTTTTCAAATCAGGGCGTCGATGAGACCACTCAATTGCACCTCTATTCATACATTTTCTTGGGCTCTGCAGGTCCATCTTTTGTCTCACTGCTCAAATGGTGTGGGACATCTTTTGAAATTATGGTGTTATTTCAAAGTACAACTTAGTATTAAAGTCATAATAAAGTTTCAAAATATTATGAAAATAATCAGAATTCATCTGACCATATAAATGATGGGTCATAAATCATTAAAGCAGTGAATGCTACCTTTCATAAAGAAACATATTTAACGGTTGCTTCTGGCCCACTTTATACAACACATGCAATCATCTTTCGGTTTTACATTAAATTTGATTGAATAAATGAATGAAGAAAAGTCTGCCGCTATGCAATATCACTTATGACATCACTTACAATATCACTCGCAATTATCATTATCATTCTTTCTCTGACTGACCTTTCAAATAAGCAAACGAGGGTCTATTCATAGAGATGATTTTTCTTCTCTTGATAAGAATATAGGCCAAATTACATGATAGAGATCTGAGACATGCACCGCCACCACAGCATTTTTGTCTGATAGGAAATGTGAATTAACCATATGCGCACATGCATGTAAGTTTTGACGGGGTTCAATTTGGTATTAAAATTAAAGTTAACAATAGTTTGTAAAGCTTGGCTCATGTTTACCTTATCTCCTCTCTGATGTTGCTAAAGAAGGCGACAAATTAGGAGCATAAACTCTATCAATTATAGAAATGATGCTTAATTCTGCAATTCCAGTGGCACCACAAGTTGCATTGCAACTGCTAGAAAAACTAATTGCTATTTTCTAGTTGCATTGTATTCGAATTGCATAAAGACTTACAATATTCAATAGTTCTATGTAAATTCAAACAATAATAATTACTAAATACTCTTCAATTGGAATATTTGCATTATTCTTCATTCAGATGAAGTTAATCTATACAAAATGTTTATGTTCTGTCATTAACTTATTATTTATCGTATATTTATCATTCATCTCTTGTTTGTTACAGGCCTAGTCCAACATCATCACCCGATGGAGCAGAGGGAAGTGTGGAAAATGATCTCCAAGAAACTTTACAGTGAATCAAAAATGCTAAAAAAACAAAATAAAAGATAAAAAATCAATGGTTTTTTTGTGAATAATGACGTTTTATGAATGATCATGAAATACGCTTCATAATAATGCTCTATACATAATGTAGACTGATTATTAGATTAACGTTTCTGAGATAGCTACAATTATATTTCAAAAGTGAATTGTTCTTTGGGCGGGAGTTTCACCGAAATAGTAAAGGGCTTTAAAGAAAAATGCAAACGTCTCATGTTACGTTTCAAGTTGATTATTGCCATTGTCTATGTCAACACTATTACAATCAGTAAAGCTAGCTTGATTATTGATGATACTCGTGATCATATCAGACGTCACTATGCAACGGTGAAGTTAGAAAGCAATAATGGGACCTACCAAAAATACTGAATTCCCAATACAATAGGACAGGATTTCCCACAATTCAATAGGACAGGATTTCCCACAAATCTATGGGACAAACTGGTTCAATAGGCAATAGGAACCGATTTCCCTAAAATTCAATAGGATGGAGTTCCATAGCAATAGCACTGCTTGCTATAGGAAAGTTACAATAATTCCGTAGGAAGTTTCCTATAGGAGTGCCATAGATTTTGGTTAATCGGGTAAGGACATTTAGTCGCTTGCTTGTAGCTCGCAAAGATAACTCTAGTTCTAGCAAGGCTGACACTTTGCCTTTTGTGAATGCGATCTCGTTATTGTTCATTTGTGCATTGTATTGTTTTCAACCAGTAAGAGATAGATTTCTAGCTGAAAGCAATCTGGAGTGCTGCCAACACCACCGCAACGAAGTCAGGAAGCTATGGAACATGAAGTCCAGTTAATCACATGTAGCAGTTACATTATTGTTGATGAATAATGGTGCTATACTGGCTCTGATTGACCGATTTTTTTTATTTTTGTTTTGCTTGATAGCTTTTGGCTTGTAGAACAACATATTACATAACAAAGGAAACAAATGTAATTTTATGAGAGTGAGGTATGATTTTGTCTAACATTGCTAAATGAAGATCAAATTATCTACTACTCTTTCATCTATAACAGGAAAACAACTCAATATTCATGCTTGAAATTTCCAACAATGATATTAGTAAGCACAACTGACAAATCTTTCAAATTTCAGAGAAATTCGTTTAAGTTTGGAGAAGTTAGACAAAGTTGAAGTTAAGGCGATGTTTAAGGCTGATCCATTTTTTATGAAACAATCTGTATATGCCAAAATGGAATCCGTATTTGATTAGTCTACATCGGAGAGACGGCGAAAGCGTCAAAGCTTCAAGGAATTGAACCATGGCGTAGGCCTACTTGATGGTGCTTCCATGTAGTGCTCTCCCAAGTAGCACAGTCCATCATAATCACAGAAACTGATCATAATTAACTTAAAAAATATAAATAGGGTAGTCATACTCGGATTCAAGAAATGAAGCCCTGTGAATCATAAAATATTGCCACTGAAAATTGAGTTATCTCAGCTGCTACATTGACTTTCAAGGAGGGATGCAGAGTCATAGTCGCAAAAGATGCCACACCCGGAGTCCGACTCAGCTGCGTCCATGCTATAGAAATGCAGTTTTGATGTTGGGTCTTTATGATTTCAGGGGTCAAAATGGACCGTGAAAATAACAAAATCACTCCCACTGCATGAAATCCACTTATCATGAAAATTATAATAATTTGCTGTTCTACTTCCCTGTGGGAACGCATCTTGCTAATATCAACAGATTATCTGGCGAGGTAGCGATTTTGTGGATAATTTTTTTAAAGGTTCATTTTCGTGTAAAAACTATCTCCGCATGTGAAAATGGTCATAATTTATCCAAAAACATGTGTAAAATTAACCCTCGGGGGGTTTTCTCGGTCCACGTGGACCCATTTTTCCAGATCACTTGCTGTTATTTATTAAGTTTTCATTATTTATTATTGATATCACTGGACTTTATCTGTATCGATATGTCAATTATAACTGCCAAGTGAAAATGTATTAGCTGTTGTTTAAATAATTGCAATACATCGCAAACCTTTTAGTAAATCTATGGGTCCAGCTGGACCCAGTCACACTGATTCGTTTCATCGGTCGTCATAGCGCAGAAATTCAGTCACTGCTATTGCAAATAACAAAGGCCCGTATTCGTGAAACCAGATAAGGATTTCCCGTATCCTTAGCGACGCTATATCTTAGTAATGGGCAAAAGACCGTTCCAGGACGCCATAAAATTCAAAAAAATATTATCTTTAAAAACGACATAAATTCATGAATTTGAACCTTTTTTCAGGTTATGAAGACCTAAATTCATAAATTTGGGCGTTTTTAAAAATACCCAATTTTCAAATTTTTCAAAATCTCAAATTTGAGAATTATAATTTTTACCTTGAAAATCATGACCGTTCCAGGACACCGAAAATCATAAAAGTTAAGAATCTCAAATTTGTGATTATGATCATTTTCTTGCTCAAATCATGACCGTTCCAGGACACCGAAAAAATCATAAAAGTTAAGAATCTCAAAATTTGAGAATTACAATTTTCATTGCTTAAATCATGACCGTTCCAGGACACCGAAAAAATCATAAAGTTAGTTTTTTTAAAAACGTCTTTTAAATCCGTTTTTCAGGTTTTTTAAAATATATCATGTGACTAATGATATATCTTTAAAAGTGGAAGAAACAAAAGTGGAAGAAGCCGCAAGAATATATCCTTCAATATCATATGAACGTAGTTCTACTACCCCCTCCCTTCTAACCATCTAGGGTCCCTTAAGAAATTTTTTTATTATAAAATGAACAACATAAATGATTTTTAAAATTATATGGAACGCAAACTACGACAAAATTTCGACCTAAAGAAAATCGCAAATGAATTAGGAAATAAAAATTTTCATGTTCTAATGAGAAACGAATTACAATTCCTAAAAAAATAAGCCAACAGGAACCTTCAGTCCCGGAACAAAGTTCCATCAATAACTGTACAATTTCGTAACCAATCTTCACACTTCAGACCAAAAAGGCGTA
>CAJQUW010004473.1:0-21159 GCA_907163375.1 Prostheceraeus crozeri
AATAAATGTTCGCATCCCTGTTCTAATTCACTCGCATCCTCAGAATCCTCCCATCGGCCCGCACGACAATCCCTCCAATTCTCCAATCGCGCCCGATCCGCCCCTCGGCCAGACCTATCACAATTCCACTCATTCCGCAGTTTCGTAATTCCACCATACCCCTAATCCCGCCACCACACGAAGTTCATCCCCCCCCCATACCATAATTATCTGCCTCTTCCTCATTCGAATGTCTAAACCAAATTCTCACGGCCAGCTTCTCAACCTCCCGCGCATTCCCTCCATCCTCGCTCCCGCCGCCTCAACACCACCTCTCCTCCTCTCTCCGGTCTTCCCCGCCTCTTTCCCCGCTCTCACCCTATCCAATTGTCCGATATCCCATCCCTCTTCCCCCTCCTTCTTTCCAATTTCTGCCTCACTTTCCCCCATCAACCATCCCCGCTCGCTAACTCCCTAATTCCATAATTCCCCTCCCCTTCAATTCGGACTGCTCTCCCTTCAAGCCCCGCGATTCCGCAGTCACTCGGCTTCTCCTTCCCCAAACCATCACCTCCCACAACCCTCCGTCCTTCCCCGCCCCCCCGGCCTTCGACTCCCCGACCCCTAAAAGTCTAGAATCCATCCCGACTCGCCCCACCCGTCTTTCCCACCTTCCTTTCTTCCTTCCCCAACCTTCGTTCCGCCCAACGCCCCCACCCACTAGCGCTCCCCCCCCTTTCTCTCTCCTATCAAAAACTACGCCCCCCTCCAATCCCCCTCCCTCCAACGCTCCCCCATTCCCCCCCACCCCCACCCTTCCCGCTCTGCCCGCCCTTAATTCTCAGCCCCCTTCATCCTATCTACAAATTCATCCTCCCCCTTATCCCCCTCCCCCTTCCCCGGACATCTACAACCTTCCTCCCCAGTCCACCATCCCCCCTTCCTATTTTTTTACATTCCTGAGTTTTTTCACTATTCCCCTCACCCCCTCTTCGTATTCGCACAATCCTCCTTATACACCGACAAAATTCCCCCCGCCCATCCTCCTTCTATAATTCCTCCACCCCCCCGCTCCCCAGCAGGGTCTGTTCGTCACTCTATCCTCTTCCTTCGTCATCTCGTCCCCACCACACATCCGATAATTCCCGCTAATTTTTCCATTCAAAATTCCCGCCCCCTCTAATTTTCTACATTCGCTCCCCCCCTTTCTCCTCTTCTACCTCGCAACCCCCCTCGTCCGTCCTCTTTCTCACCGCACCCCCTATCAGAGAATGGGGTTTCAAACATTCTGTCGGGCCCCCAAGCTAATTTCGTTTCGGCCGGCGGGGGGGGGTCGGACGCCGGGGGGGGTGGGCGGGGGGGGGGGGGGGTTGGGGGGGGCTGGGGGGGGGGAGGCGGGGTCGGGTCGGGGTGGGGGTGTTAGCGGTTGGGGGTGGTTGGTGGGGTGTTCGGGGTTGGGTTGGAGGGGGTGGTTACAACGGAGGGGGGCGAGAGGAGTCTGGGTGGGGGCGTTGGGTGGTATGGGGGAGTGGTTTCGGTAAATTCAATCGTGGACTGGGTTGTACCAGCGCTGTTCGAGTTTGCGAATTAAAATGTAAAAAAAACAAACACCAACACATCAAATAAACAAAACAACAACACCAACACTCCCTCACTTTAATTTCTAAAATCGGAAACAGGCTTGTTACAACACCAGTTATACACAATTGATTTGTAACAAACCTCGAAACATTGATACTCAAATTCAAATTGCAATCGGGAACCGCTGGTTTTCGAATTCAAATGTTCATATTTACTTTGTTTGGAACGCCATGTTACGATCCTCGTTTTAATCCTCATACTTTTTGCGTTTCGCAATTAGTAGTAATGCAAATTGCTCCACTTCTGGATCCGCGCAATGATGGCCGCCATTCGCTGAGTCCCCCCACATCTGGCACGGCCAGAGACAGAGGTGTCTGTGGATCGGCCGCCGTGGTGCTTCGTGTCTGAGTCCCCCCCTCTTGGAACGAACAGTGGTTTGTGTGTTGGTCGTGGTGTGAGGACACAGGTGTGGAGGTCCACGTTCACAACATGTTCGCTTGACGTCCCCCCCCCTCTGGAACGACAGGGGTTGTGGTCTGTCGTGGTGTGCCGGCCAGGTTGGGTCCACGTTTCACAACATGTTCGCTGACGTGGCCCCCCCCCTCTGCAACGACAGAGTGTGAGACTCGGGGTGAGTTGGTCCGACCGCCTGGTTGACGTGGGGCGGCCCGTCTAGGTTGACGTGGGCGACCGCCAGGATTAGTCTTGAGGCTATAGTGTGTGATGTTTTTGGTGCAATCTGCTGAATGTTGGGTTGTAAAATGGGTTGTTTCGAGTGGAAGGAGTGGTCGGATGAGAAAACGGAGGTCGGATTCGTGTTCAGCGTGAAATTCTGCATCGGTAGGGTGAGTTTCAAGGCAATCGGTGAGAAAAAATTTTTCTTCTAAATTTCTACAGAGTTAGAATTTGGGACGTTTTGGGCTCTAGCTTCAAAACGAAGCATCGGATTGGAAAACGGATTTCAGATTTGGAATCAGCGTGAAATTCTCTATCTGTATGGTGAGTTTCAAGTCAATCGGAGAGAAAAAATTCTGGCTGACGTCCCCCCCCCCTCTGGACAGCTCGCTTCGATTTTGGCTTCCAGTGGACGGATTTTGTCGTGCGATAGCTCGTTTGAAAGCTAAGAGTGAGACAAATTCAGTGAAAGAATCGGCTTGTTCCTATCTGTCTTCGTTCAAAAAAGTTAGAGCGGTTACAAGATTTTAGGTCGGAGCTCGCTCACCTGAAAAAATCCTAAGTGTCAGAGTGGCTTTGTATGGGTAAAATTTTGAAAATTTTCCAAAGTGTGGAATTTCGACCTGGGACCGTCACCAAAACATTTTTCATCAAATTTCACTGACCCCCCCCTCGACAGCAATCTTCTAACTTTTGTTCTAGTGGACGGATTTTGTCTTACAGCTACTCGTTTGAAAGAGGAGAAAAAACTGCTCGACAACATTTTTTGTTGCGAGTCAATCGGACCAGCCGTTCAAAAGTTAGAGCGGTTACAAGATTTTAGGTCGGAGCTCGCTCACCTGAAAAAATCCTAAGTGTCAGAGTGGCTTTGTATGGGTAAAAATTTGAAAATTTTCCAAAGTGTGGAATTTCGACCTGGGACCGTCACCAAAACATTTTTCATCAAATTTCTGTGAATGAGGGGGGGGAGGTCAGTGAAATTTGATGAAAAATGTTTTGGTAAAGGTCCCAGGTCGAAATTCGGAAGTTTTAAATTTTTCAAAATTTTCACCACACTGGAGCTCTCACACTTAGGAATTTTTTCACTTGTGGCATGTTACATGGAAATGTGCTGGCGGACCAACTTCCCATGGTCATATGAGAATGGTTCAGGTGTCATATTGTAAAGAATGATGAGACAAATCGTTTGCAACAAACCGCATGTCGCTACGATGAATACTTTCGGAGATAGAGCCATTTTAAGTTTTCTTCCGAGCATATATAAACCCCCGACAACGTAAGTCTGATCACTTCATCGAAAGACGAGGTAAGCGACGGTCGTCGCTCTGAGCTCCCGATATCGGGTGCAAAGGACTCTATCTTTTGAAGTAGGCAAGCTATCTTGCTACTTCAAAGTTTGTATGATAGAGTTTGATAGTGTCTTTACTACTGATAAAATTTTTTAAAAGTAGTATGAGTAGTAAAATGCGGAATTTTTTTTAAAAAAAAATTCTTAATTTTCAGTTTTTTCAAAGTTTTAACATATAGACTAAGGTTTTAGAGTATCCTGAATTCAAATCTGCTATCAGATTTGAAATTTAACTAAGTCTAAGGCAGCTTTGAGGGGTTAGATCCCAGCTACTGATCACTACCTTTGACTCGGCGTTCCTGTTACCACTTCGGGGCAGTGACAATGATGTCTTCAGCTGTTAAGAGCGGGTATCGGGGAAGATCTCTCACTTCCCTAGTGATCAGTACAAGGCCTTCGGGCTGTCGACGGGATCGAGTGCCACTCACTACACTCACATCTATCATTCCTCACTAAGTGTTGATCATTATGTTGAATGTTGACTAAGTTGAATGTTGAATGATGATATTATGTTCTAGGCTGTATACTACATTCAAATCTGCTAACATAAATTTATCTAAGGCAGCTTTGAGGGGTTAGATCCCAGCTACTGATCACTACCTTTGACTCGGCGTTCCTGTTACCACTTCGGGGCAGTGACAATGATGTCTTTAGCTGTTAAAGAGCGGGTTATCGGGGAAGATCTCTCACTTCCCTAGTGATCGGTACAAGGCCTTCGGGCTGTCGACGGGATCGAGTGCCACTCACTACACTCACATCTATCATTCCTGACTAAGTGTAATGCTTTAGGAATATGACTGTACTACATGATTCAAAACTTATACTAATTTCATTATCTTACAGTTAACGAGAAATCTGAGTACTGACAGCAAAAATGGTGAACAACGATAGAAATAAGAAGTTTTCATATTAAAATGTGCGTATGCGGTAGAATCAACCGCCGAGACGGTCTCAGGGACCACATAAGGAAGGCAGGGGCCGACCACATGGTTATCCTGAATAGGGTTGCCTGTGTGAAGTGCAGGGTGCTGTTGGTTGTTGGGCAGGAGGCCGAGTTTTATCGGAGGCATGGTGAGTGTACAGGAGGGTTGGTGACCGATTTGAGATTTGTGGAGTTGATGAATGCTGAGAAGGAGCGAATGTTGGAGAAAGAGGCCAAGAATGTTGTTGAGAATGCTAGTGGGAATGTTGTTGAGAATGCTAGTGGGAATGCTGTGGAGAATGCTAGTGGGAATGCTGTGGAGAATGAGGTAGAGAATGCTGTGGCCGGTTTGAAGGCTGACAAGTGGCGGAAGAGAGTGTTTGAGAGTGATGATGAGGATGATGTGGATTTTGATAGGGAGCGAGTGAGGAAGTGTGTGAGGAAGTTGAGCTCTTCGTCATCGGAGGTATCCAATATTGTTATTAGCGACCCCCCGAAGAGCTCATCTTCCCCAATAGTGAAGGGTGGTGGGGTACGGAAGCAGTCGGCGCGGTGGGATGAGGACATGGAAAAGAAGCATGTGTCGCAGCAAGCGGCACATGCTTTGTTGGTAGATCGCTACGAAAGTTTGAGGAAGGTGAATGAGAGAACGTTGAGTGAGTTGAGTGAGCTGAAAATGAAGGAGGTGAAATGTAAGGAGGTGGCAGATGAGAATATCCGTATGAGGCGTGTTGTGAAAGAGTTGAAGGAGAATGTGCGAGTGTTGGAAGACAAGAATGATGAGTGTGAGAAGAGGGCGAGTGCTGCGGAGAGGAGAATGGGAGAGGCAGAGAAGCGAAGTTTGAGGAGATGATGAAGGAGATGAGTGTGTTGAGAGCGAGGAATGTTGAGTTGGAGAGGACTGTTGCTCGGCGGGGTGATGAGAGGCAGGCGTGTGAGAAGTTGGAGCGCATGAGGATGAGTGGGAACGTGTGAATGAGGATCGTTTGTTTGAGTTCCACATCCCTATTCGGGATAACCATCTGGCCGGCGAAGTCCTCGTCAATAAAAGCCTGGACGAAAGCATTGTATGCTATCATGGACATCCGAGCAAGAAATGCCTCCACGCTACACTAAGAATGCGCGGGCATCTCCACAAATTTTCAATCAGGAAGCCCGCGAGACTGCCTAAGGATGACTAACTTGGTAAGTGAAAAAGTAAATAAGATAGTATATCCTATTCTAATACATATCATTTTCATTGCAGATCTTTGCCTGCCTTCACCACCCCATCAATTTACTCCCGAGAACGAACCATCGGCTCTCTTAAGGGCCACCTAGGGGCAAGACATGATAGAACCTCCACGCGGTTTGCCCTGGGCAGTCTTCGGACTGGCGAATACTATCATTAAGTTGAATCTGCTATCAGTCAACTTGAACGTTGCGTCACGTTAGAGGGGTATATAAAGCACTGCCTCTCATTTCATTTCATTTCAATCATGCAGACGCCGAACAGTCAAGTCAGCTCTCCTCGCGGACCGCAGTTAAGGCCGCGAAATTTATTTGAGGAGTTTGTCAGGCTAGAGGAGCAAGACAGAGTTTTTAATAATCTTGCTCGGATTGGCAATCCGATGACAGCAACTGCTGTCAATCCAACGGAATGGCGCTACATTCCAATTTTTAGCCATGTGCCAGCTAGTGTGGAAGTCGACAGTGCTACCAAAGAGAGAGTCAAAGACTCTCTCAGCAGAATTGGTAGGGTGTAAGATGACGTTACTCCCGAGAACGAACCATCGGCTCTCTTAAGGGCCACCATGGGGCAAGACATGATAGAACCTCCTCGCGGTTTGCCCTGGGCAGTCTTCGGACTGGCGAATACTATCATTAAGTTGAATCTGCTATCAGTCAACTTGAACATTATGCAGTCGATTGCTATCCCTGAAGCATTCTGATTCGCTGTTGAGCAATTCATTGTTGAAACCCTATATAAGCCAGAAGATTGTAGCGCTTCTCATTCAATTTGAAGTCACGATGGAAGCGACATCTGCCGACAACATTCCCGTCTTCACCGATGAAGACAACGGCATTCCCAACTTCATCATCCTCGACGAGTGGGATGAAGAGGATGAGAAGAAGGGGAAGATCAAGAAGATCATTTGGACGGATGAGGTGTGGACTCCTAAAACCACCCGCATCCGAAAGGTGCCAGATGCACCAGTACGACCTCGGCGGTATAGGGTCTATGACAACCTAGCTGTCATACCTATTGACTATTCAAGCCAATAGTCAACTTAATTGACACCATTGACACCGAGAACGAACCATCGGCTCTCTTAAGGGCCACCATGGGGCAAGACATGATAGAACCTCCTCGCGGTTTGCCCTGGGCAGTCTTCGGACTGGCGAATACTATCATTAAGTTGAATCTGCTATCAGTCAACTTGAACGTTGCAAATGCAGTTCGGTGTAATACTTCCTTTCGACGGGCGTTCCTGTAAAGGGCGGCGGTGAAACCCGTAGCTATGTATACCGCAAGGGACATTCGGCAATGGTCAATCTTGTTAAACCTCTCTGCGTCATGTTTGCAAGTGATTGCCTCTGTCTCAACGTAGTATGCATTCGCGTCAGGGCGACATTTAGCCAACTGTCGAAGGTTGCCTAAAACTTTCCATTGCATACGTTATGAGAACCATGAGTTCTACCTGTCTCTATCAATGAGACGAATTGATGAATGGAATGAAATGGGAGGACACTCACGCGCCACACGCAACATAACACACTTCTCTCTTCCGTAGTCTAACAAGCTCTTTACACATGGATCGCAGTCGATTGCTATCCCTGTATCAGAAGTGTAAGCTATCTTAATTTATTTGACACTATTTTATCTACCATCATCGTCCATATGAAATGTTTTAAGATTTACAAGTTAGACTAAGCGTGCTACTATTTCCAAATGAAAAAGTATACATGGTTAAATCATCCACTTAAGCCCATCCGTAGTCTAACAAGCTCTTTACACATGGATCGCAGTCGATTGCTATCCCTGTATCAGAAGTGTAAGCTATCTTAATTTATTTGACACTATTTTATCTACCATTATCACCCATATGAAATGTTATAAGATTTACAAGTTAAACTAAGCGTGCTACTATTTCCAAATGAAAAAGTATACATGGTTAAATTATTCACTAAAACCCCATTCAAGTAAGTCAGTATGAAAGCAAAGATAATACGAAATAAACATTTATTATGGCATGTATTTCAAAAGGTCTTCATCGTCAATATCGTCCCAGAGTCTGGCTTCACATAGATCACAAAAACAGTTGAGCTGCTTTAAACGTTCTTCTGCAGCGTCCCTCACTTTCTCAATGTACGCCCACTCCGCCACGGTTCGCGGTTGGGAGTTAGGGGTGTACCACTCCCATATTTGATGCAAGTGCGACTTGCTGGTCATCTCCATCACCCCTTCGGCATCATATTGTAAATATTTCCACCGTATGCCTGTTAGGTCGGGCAACTCCTCTTCATCCTCCTCCGATAATGATAACTTTCGTATATTGTCGAGATTGTATGTCTTCTCCACCTTCGCCTTTCTTGGTGCATTTGGTGTAACGAGCACCTTTGCTGATGTATATGGAGAGGAGAACTCCAATGCGGTATTTGGTGTTGTTGGAGGACTTGTCATGTTGTCTTTGAAATGCTGACTTTGAATAATGATAACTTTAACATTTTTCTAATTCTTAAGTATACACAAGCAGCCAATCAGAATGAACATCCAATGAATGAAGAGGATGAAAGTATATAAGCAAAGTGACATTCAGGTCATTTCATTTAATCTGTGAATCATACAAGTGACGAACGCACGATCTCTCTCTTTGACTATTATTTGAGGTGTACAAGTGAACTGCTATCTCGTGAATTCCAAAGTTGAGTGAAGTCTCTATCTTGTAGAAGTATCAACCTTAAACTTGATTTCGTTGAAATGGTAAGTTGAAAATTTCCTCTCTCATCTCCCTCAAACGTGTGACTAATAGCATCTTCCTCAATTTCAGGCATCAACTTCATCACCAACGCCCTCTCTTCTCGAGGAAAGTTTAGAGTTATTGAGTCAAGGTAGGTTGTAACACTACACTGAGGCTTGAACAGAGATGAAAGAATGATTTCTCTTTCAGGTGATGTGAGTTCCAGCTCAGGACTCTCGCGGCAAGGCAACGAGTGGGAATGTGCCGACTGCGGACATATGTTTACAAGGAAGCACAGTCTCCTTCGACACATCAAACAACGTGTGTGTCAACGCAAAGCGGCGTCAATCTCCGGAGGTGAAGTTGATTCTGACGATTACATCTCCTTTCCTTGCGATTTGTGCCCTCTTTCTTTTGATAGTCACTTTCAGCGATCTTCGCACAGATTCAACACAGATTTCAACACACGCATGCAAATGATCACTACACCAACGGTACCTCTACCATCTCCCTCATTAATGTTTCACATAATAATTTAGTACGCGACTACTGCATGGAGTCCAATACTCAAATTGTAGATTTTCCTGAGTGGCTCCTTCAAAATTCTAACATTATCGAAGCGCTCTTCAATAATTTAGACAATTTTAGAATGAAGGCGCTCATCTACCTTAAACTAAAATATATTAAAATAGATTTTCAAACGGGTCAAGTGACGGAGAGAATACAGTTTCATGTTCCTTCCTCTTCCGCAACCGAAGTTGTAGACTGCGAGTCTTGGCTAAATTTTCACATTCAATGTTTAAAATCAAATGTAGATAAATTCAATCAACGCGACAGCGCTCTCATTTTTGATGGTGTGGACTCAGCCATATTCAAAATTTCCCTATTAGAAAGTCATGCAGCTCGAGGCACATTTAAACTTCCAAAAACGTTGTATAATAAGAAAGCTGTCATCAATGTTGATTGTAAATCACAGTGTTTCAAATATGCAGTCCTATCCATCCTTCACTATAATGATATCAACGCGCATCGAGATCGCACCTATAGCTATAGACAGTGGGAGGATGAACTAGACTTTGAAGGTTGTGATAGTAACAACATGAAAATCAAAGATGTAGAAACGTTCGAAAAACATAATAAGATTAAAATTGTCGTTCACGTGTGGGAGAAGGGGTTGAAGGGTGCCCGCTATAATTCACGTTCAACTTGTTATGAACGTGTAGTCAACCTCTTATTAGTAAAACAAGATGATAGCGAGGAATGGCACTACTGTGGTATTCCCAAAATCTCTCGCTTGTACACTCACTTGGGGCACTCTAAAAGAGGTGAACATTTTTGTATGCGACCGCTGCATCCGCTCATTTTGGAGTAAAGATAAATTTGAAACTCACTATGAATGGTGCAAGCGAGGTAAATTACAAATGGAACGCATGCCCAAAGATAAAATATTTTCACATAGGGATAATGGTGACGAATTAAGTCCCCTGCGTGTCATTTACGCAGACATAGAATGCTACATTGATGATATCATCCACAAGCCAGCAGCCATATCCTGCTATGAAGTATGGCATGACCACTTTAGGAATAGACAAAACAAAATGCATACTTGGCAAGGTGAAGATTGCATTTCAAAATTTCTAGAATTTCTCGATAAAGCTGCAAAATTTCAACAATCATATGATTCCCAATTGCAGCGTAAGTCACTACATATGTCAGATGAAGACAAACAAAAATTTGAAAGTTGCACATCCTGTCCTAAATGTCATAAAAACGTTTGATGACGATAAAATTAAGAAAGTGCGTGATCATGATCACATCACTGGTAAATTTAGAAACGCACTCTGCTCCAAATGTAACTTTTCACTTAGGTTGAGACGTCGTGTACTACCCGTCATTTTTCATAACTTTAAGGGCTATGACAGTCATATGCTCATAAAAGGAGGGTTGAGCCAGATGAAATCGTGGCAGTTTAATGTAATAGCACAAACGAGAGAAAAATTCATGGCAATGACAGCAAAAGTACCAGTAGATAAAACTAAAGAAAATAAGACAGTCTTCTTCGAAATAAAATTTTTAGATTCATTTCAATTCATGTCAGCGTCACTAGCTTCTCTCGTTCGTAATCTCAAGTTTCTTCCCCATAGTCAAACTTTGAAGAAACACTATCCAAACTTAACGGATGAAATAATCACTCGCAAAGGAGTCTTTCCTTATGCGTATTTTAGCTCAATGTCTAAACTAAATGAAACAACCCTTCCTTCCATTGACAAATTCAAAAACGATTTGACGGGTGAAGATTGTCCAGTAGAGGACTATGAACATGCTCAAGAGGCATGGTTAAAATTTAATTGTAAAACGTTTGGCGATTATATGATCGCTTACTTAGAATTAGATGTCATTTTGCTGGCTGATGTCTTTCAGGAGTTTCGACGAGTGGCATTAGAAGAAGACAAATTAGATCCTATCCACTTTGTCAGTCTACCAGCCATGTCCTTTAAATCAGCCTTTAAAATGACTGGTGAGACCATTCATCTCTTACAAGACCCGGAGATGTATAATATATTTGAGCGCGGAATACGCGGTGGTCTCACATTTGTAAATAAACATCATATAAAATCTGAAACAGTAGGTGATGATCATATCCACCTAAAGTACTATGACCAAAATAATTTATATGGCAGTTCACTGTCTAAACCACTACCTCATTCCGAGTTTAGTTGGTTAAATCAAAATGAGCTTGAGTATTACTCCAACCCTTCAAACATACTGAATATTCCAGATGAAGGTGATTGGGGATATTATTTTGAAGTGGATTTGATTTATCCAAATAGTATTAAAAATAAAACTGCTGATTTCCCACTCGCACCTGAATCTGGCGAAGTGACTGAAGATATGTTTTCACCATTCATGTCACAATTTCATAATAACTTAACAGAGTGTGGACAGCCAAGGTACAAACCATGCCGCAAACTTTTACTCACCCAATATGATAAGAAAAATTATCTCGTACACTTCTGCATATTAAAATTCTATTTAGAAATGGGCATGCTTCTAAAGTCAGTTCACCGCATTATCAAATTTAGACAGAAAGCCTTCCTCAAACCCTACATAGATAGTAACAGTCAAAAACGTGCACTCGCCCAAAATAATTTTGAAAAGGATTTTTATAATTATAAGAATAATAGTCTATTTGGTAAGACGATGGAGGATGTTAGAAAGCGCGTAAACTACAAACTAGTTAATGATGATCAAAAGTATCACAAATTGGTCTCATCACCTCTATTCATCGATAGAGACATTATCGATGAGGATCTTGTAGGTATTAAAATGATAAAATCTGAAGTTGAGTTGTGCAAACCCATCTATATTGGTCAAGCTGTACTAGATTACTCAAAGCTTGAAATGTACCAACTCTTCTACAAAATATTAAAACCATGCCCTCTCGTAAAAGAGGTTCGCTTGCTGGGTGGTGATACAGATAGTTTCTTTTTAGGAATTACCACTCAAAAAGATTTAAATTTTAATGAAGTAGGTAAGTCATTAGAAAAATATTTCGACACATCTAACTACAATCCCACTCATCCACTCTATTCCATACAGAATAAAGCCAAACTTGGTTGTTTTAAGGATGAAACAGCAGGAAAGGAAATAGATGAAATGATTCTCCTCCGTCCTAAAATGTATTCCATGAAACTAAAAGAATGTGCAGATAGTATTAAGCGTGCTAAAGGTATATCAAAATCCATTGTTCATAAAATGAAACATCGGTCCTATAAGAAGGCCTATAAAAATAAAACTATAACGTTTGTCAATATGACAATCTTAAAATCTCAAGTTCATACTGTGAAAACGTACACGTTCAAGAAACGAGCACTTTCAGCATGTGAGGATAAGAGGTGTTGGATAGGACATAACACATCTCTTCCACATGGACATCCTGACACAAACATACCTCCACCCAAAAGAATAAAACTCACGCTACCACATTCAGGAGATGTATTGACATAATCAACTTTAACTCAGTATGTTGATGTTGCTTTTTGTAGATATACATGGTTGTTTTATGTATCGCATGAGATCGTTTCTTCCTTGTGAATATATGCCTACAGTCAGCCCATTCCCCCTATATCTGTGAAAAGACTTTTTCATATACCTATTTTTATTTCAATAAACATATCACAATGACTTCACTTTGTTTTCCGAAACACTAAAGTTACGAGGGATTTAGTATCTTTCACATGGATTACACTCTTGTTAAAACCATTGGTAATTTTGATAGCAATAGAGGGGTATAGTTTTGTTGACGACGGGTGATGATAGAAAATAGATTCAAACATCTTCTCGACTGTTCCATATGAAGCGTCTTTATCATGAATGAAATCACGTAAAATGTATTCTTTTTTCTCGCCAACAGAAATAGGTAAAATCAAATCACTTTGAATGTAAAGGTGTTTTTCATGTTTATCAAGTGTCATTGGTGTTTCTATACCAATCGTATGCGCAGCAGCAAACACAGTTTGTAGCATTGAAAAGCCAAAGAGTTTTTTCAAATTTTTACTCAATTGACATTGAATGTCATCACCCAGTTTCAGGAACAACGCGTTGATTTTCAATTGAAAACGAAATGTGGTGTGTCTTTGCATCATATTTACTTTTCATCACATGCTTCAACTTCTGTTGTATATAAGGATTTACTACATGAATGAAGCTTTCAACTGTATGATATAGACGCGGCATTATATTGATAGCAACTTTAATTTTCTTCATAAGGACTGGTAAATTTTCTTGATGCGATCACCATAGATGTCCACCCACCATTCATCATTAACTGAATCAGCTTTAGTGTGATATTCATGAGAAACCATACACCACACCGCTTCCAATAATAGGCGTATAATGTCTTACAAAATGACGCAAGGTTGGAGAGAAATAAACTGTAAGTTTGTCATTATATTTCTGAATAACCAACTTATTTTTGTCCGCCATAATTTTCTCTCCATACTTCTTACCCACAGTCTCATTCCACCGTTTTACTAACTCAATAAGTGATAAAGGTTGAACACCACGCTTTTTCAAAATGATGCGTTCTTCGCATTCTACAACATCTTCATCAAATATTTTAAATCTATAATGAAATTTGTTGATTCGAGTTGAATAAACTTTTTTAACATTTGCAGTAGCAATTGACGTTAGATGTAGTCCATGACCAAAACCAAGATGTGGATAGAATTCACTATCCAACCTCAGCGTAAGACCTTTAGTAAAAGAATGAAAGCGGAGGAACTGTCTCCCACTCCAATGATAGATAGTAAACTCATAAGCTTTCTGATTTTTATTCTTCATGATGGATTTATACCACTGTTGAATGCCTTAATAATTTTCTCATTCCCAATGGCTCTAAGCTCTCGATCTGATCTGAATCCATTTCATTAGTTTCCACTTTCCATCTGATGTTAAATTGTATGGGAACTGAAATGCATTATTCATCGTTATTCCATCATGGGTGCGAGGAGTCAATATCATTTCTTCCAAAATCATTCACATCTGAATATTGCTATCATAGCAAATACTAGAAACGCCAACCTCCCATTCACCTTCTAAATGCAGTGGGCGATTTAATTCTACTCGATAGTCTGATGGTTTATTTTTGGGAAATTTATTCATAGAGCATTACTGGGGCAAGTAGATTAGAAACGAGTCCTTTATTTTCACTTTCCAATATTATTCACATTGGGAAAAATATATTAGCATACTTTTGCATTAACTTTCATTCGGAAATGGAGTGTGATACTTGTACAGCGTCTTTATGAAAAGGAATCAACGCTCCAGCATCGTCATATATGGCAATATCAATTTGTGGGATGTAGTTTGATTTCAGCTTTGTATAATGCACTTTCTTGAAAGTATGCTCTCAGATAAAATACTGCAGCTTTTTGGCTGGTATGGTATCATTGCTAGCAATGGAGCTTCAACATCTCCCACACGTACAATCTTCACCAATATTGGAAATATATCTGAAAATAGTTAATACGGACGCGATAGCGACATGTCTGACGCTAGCTTTGGTTACAGTACCACTTTTAAAGATATTTTGATCAAAACCCAAAATGTCCATTAGAGTTTTATCCATAATTAGTTCAATACCTTTTCCATTTATAGTGAGAGACAAAGTACCTTCTTTTTCAGAAAATGAAATATGTTGCTCATTAATCACTTCATTTAAATAATCTACAACCAATTTAACCGAAGTAATGATGCGAGGCATCAACACTCTTGTTTCATGTAAGAAACCACCAAAAGGCTCTACACACTTTCTGTATAAAGATACGGCCCATTCTGTATCAAATTGATTTGACCTTTCACATGGTAAATGTTGCATATCAGATTTTCCATGAACAGCTGCAGAACGATGTCGTAAGAACTGATGAAAATCTTTTGAACAAACTAATACTAGATCATCATCATTTAATTTGCTTATTGCAATATGATTAGATGATTTAATATAGTCAATGTTGCCACTTGTTTACCATCAACTCGAAGGAGATAATTAAATTTCTTCAATAATGTTTCAGGAGTCATGTTTGTCTATCTTGGCTTAATCACAATCTTCTTCACCAACGTCTTCTCATTTATTGGAATAAGATCTACATAATAAGCTTCCTCTCGATATATTAACTGTTTATGACCACTTATGTGGTAATTAACGTTAAAATTATCATAGCTTGTTAAGGCGCTAGCGAGGTAGCCTAAATCATTTCTTAAACTTGGACTTAAACCAACAATCCAATCTTTCTCAACTACATGATGTACCATAATTATAATCATCATTGTGCGGAGTAAATTGGACAATATGTTTACACGCTTTATTCAAGAAATCATATATAAACTTTTTACAATGATAAAGAGATCTTTCTTTGCCACTGTGGAATGTATACTCGGCACCCCTTGTTCACATTGATAAGCAGCTGTACGCCTCATATTAATAGTCATCACCTCATGATCAAAAGTATAGACACAGTTGCTATAAACAAGTTGAGTGACACCCACTTCCCAATTCCCATTTTAGCTGTTGTGCATGATCAATGGGAGTAGAAAAGAGTGCGGCTCGGATTACTAGTAAATCTCTTTGTGGAGTAGCCGCATTGCTAAGCGCAATATAAAATATGATAAAACGACAGGGCTGTTTTTATATTGCTAATCTGCAACTTTGCATAAGCATCATGAAAGACTTGTTCTTGGATTTTTGGGACTCTCATACAATATATCAGAGTTGATGTGATGGGAAAACGATACAGTTTGCGCAATAGAAAATTTCTCATGAGTCATACATCAAGAGGTCGGTTAATTAATTATACGATGGCGGACAATTTGTCAAGCATCCCTAATGATAGTCGATGAGGGATTTGGACTTATTTTGTGAAAACATTAAGATTCATCTCCTTGGGTGATCAAGTTTGGCTTGGCAACTATTACAGAAATGAAATTCTAAATCTACCATTTCTCATTCCGCAAACTGTTTCTCATTCGCATTAATACCAATTGGGAGAGAAGTATAGAAGGCATACATACATCGCGTCCATCATGACATTTATTCGTCGTGAGCCTTGTCATCGCCTGGAAGCTATGCAAATCTATAATCAGATGAGATGATTACGCACACGGCTCAATGAGTTGGAAATTAGATTCCTACAACGTAGGAGACGTTAGTTGAAACGGATCTATAGATCGAAACGTCTATTTGCAAAGATTCAGACTGCGAAATGTGAGAAGAGAGTTTGTTTTATCTTATCTGTTCATTCTTCAATCTCTACATCATATCTATGAAGGACTTGAAATATTCTATATGGAAAAGGACATTCACGAGATTTTATTGAGAAATCGCTTTCTGGCGCTGCGCGCGTCACTCAATCGCGGCGAATTCACAACTCTATCATTCCCGAAGACTTCATACTAACTTCCGTACATTTCCAAGGTAGTTGGGGAAAAGTAATAAAAGTGAAGGTACATCGCGTCAATTTACTCATTCTTTCGATCATGAAGGCGCCATCGCTAGCCACCATCGTACAGACATTCTCCGTCGCTTGCAGACTCTCTACACCTAAAATCGATCATCACAAACATTACGACCAAAGCTTTGCCAAGACAGCAAGTATTACCGAGGGCCGGAGTCTGCCTCAAATGGGTTAGTGGGTTGAAAGAGTGAAGCAGATTCACGGAATCTTCAAACTTGCTGTTCTCCCAAATGGGACTGTACAGGAATTCTCGTGCGGCCCTTTGATACATTCATGCGGTCGCGGAGTCAATGCGCTTAGAGCTACAGAAGGACTAGTTAGCGTCGGATGATGGAAGAGGGAGAGGTGTGTGGAAGTGTTCGAATCTGACGGGTGTGGACATGGGCGGTATTGGGGTGATCTCTACTCGAATTGGAAGTGGACAGTCTTCATTGTTTGAAGATTGCGTTGAGCCAGCAGTTACGATGTTTGGATGTGTTATGAAGACGCCGAAACGTGTTTTCCTGGCCAGCTCTCATTGAGTTGTTGGTTGCCTGTGCATGTGGTGGGCAAATCTTTTCATAATGAGTAAAGTGAATCATTACTGGAGCTGACTAAAAAATGCTCATGAACAAGCAAAATATGATCCTAGACTATTACGTCTCATTGGAGTGATGTACGCTACCCAAGCGGGATTTGTAAAATGAAAAAAACAATGTTTGTTCCAACCATGATGTTTTTATTTCAAATGCAGATGATAGCACTTACAAATCATTTTTGTCATGTAGGAGGATGGGAATCATGAGAAAAAGTTTGTTGAATAAGGTAGCAGATGCAAAGATCGAGATTACATGTAAACGTGTTTAAGATGGAAGATACAGTACAAAAGCCACCACACGTTGATGAAGAGGTGGATGTTGTAGTATGGGCGGTTCATTTCGGAAGTGTGTATTGGACGCGGTATGTTTTTTCTCAACCACTGCTGTGTTGGTATATTTGTGAGGGGTGATGGAAGCAAGGAAGAGGTCAAATAGGTTTCGACCACAGGGTCGGTCCTTCTCCATCTTAGAAGATCGCTTTCCAATGCGCTCGCACCGCGCCGTAAACGTTCCTGGTGAATGAGTGCTTTAGCACAATAAGGAGGATGGGATAGGGTGATGGTTAGCTGGCGAAGGGGAGGATGGTAATGTGTTATCGAGGTGGAATAGACATTTGATCGAAAGCTTTCAACGTCGCTTCAGATCTGCGAGTTACGCTTGCACTTTAGTCTTTAATGTTCGTCAGCAGGAAGATGGTTCAAACCTGATAGACCTCATTAACGATTGATACTGAAGAATGAACGTCACTGATAGTTTGTAATTTTCAATATTGGGTGAAGGAAGAGCTGCATATGTAAAAGTTACGATACATGGGACGGTCGTTTCAGAGGTAGTAGTGGTCTTTTGAAGTGTAGCGGTCGAAGATTCACAAAACGAGGAGATATTATGAGGACTACGTTCGCTTGGGACGGATAGGGGGTGGCAGCTAGCAAGAATCGGACTGTCAAGCAGGTCGAAGATCAAATGCATAAATAGTATATCCACTCTTAAACTCTTTCGATAGTCCAGTTCGCGTTGGTGTATCATCCGTATTGTAAAAAGCCAAAGACATCCATTAAAAAATCAAACGATAAAACTGCGCATAAAGTTGATCCGAAAGCGCAAAAAGTGGTTGGTGTAGGGTGGACGCAAGGGTATGGACTCACACCCGATTAACAGCGTAAAAGCAATCTTTGCACTTATACTAGAATTGTGTTGGTAAAAATTGAAAGGATTCTTGCTTTATATTACCATTAAAGTGTGATCATTTGCTCAACGCATTGCCACCTATGAGGAGCTTCGGAGTGCTTTCCGATGGAAAGGAGGCCCATCTGTTCATGAAACTCTTGTTGATGCTTTCGGAATGTGGTAAAGGGTGAGAAGGCTTTGTGGGTATGGCGTAGGAGGACGGGGGTTAAATCGGCGATTTTGGAGGGCGGATTAGAAGACCTTCAGCAGGTGCACCTGCGTAATGACAAGCCCCACCTCATGGGTATTCGGTACTACTCTCGGACGAATGTGAAAGGTTGCAATATTCTTAGCCACATGAATTCTGGAAGAGGATTGTCAACTTTGAAGCAAATGCATGTCAAGGCTGCAAATTCAGGCTTATTCAAGTGTCAGCTTGAGTCGCATGCGTGGTAGTTACACAGTAAAGAAAACTTTGACTGTTCATGTGTAAGAAGGAGGAGGTCTAAATTGCTAGCGGCGACCATTATAGCTGACATACTCTACTATCTTTTAATCTTAGGCAGACGCTTTACAAAGCCACTGTTTGTTTCAACATCAAATTTTCCTGCTTCATCTCTGTACCATCCCATGGCTTCCATCTGACTTGTGTGTGCTGCTGGATGAAACTGTTGGATACATGATTTGAAATCATGATTTATGAGGGTTTAATCGCTTTGACCACCTTCCACCTGCTGCTCTCCAATCGTTAGAGAAACATCGCGAAGTAATGTAGTCAATGGTAAATTGTTCAGTCCAACTTTATGTGCATCGTCAATAGCAGTTCCATCTGCTTGCTGAATTCTAAACCTCAAATCAAGCATCGCATAACTCAAATCTATGTAGTCATCACTACCACCAGGAATAACAAATTCAATGGGGCCAGCATTCTCAGCTGTTCGAGGATGATAATCTACAATACTTGAACTAAGAATATCTGTCTGTATGGCTTGTTGATCGAACAAACAAAAACCGGAAGTTTTACACTCCATGATTAGAAGTTATAGCAGCGTCGTCGTTTAGCGCCTGATGAATGATTAGAGCCTCTGCGACGTTTGCGTGAATGCCTTTTGACTGAAGATCGCACCTTACCAGCTCCGCGATGTTTCCTCCTTCCTTTTCTCATTCGTTTAGGTGATTTCTTTCCTTGAGTAACACCAGCAATGGTCTGCTTCAATGTTTTTAAACCGCGTTCCTTCCCACGATTCAACAAACTGCTCTTAAAACTTCTACCTCTGGAAAGATCACTAGCAACATCACCAGCAAAGCCAACGGCATTACTTAAAACATTTCGTTTTAAAGATCTACCGACATTGGATATGAGAGGTGCTACAACAGATTTCAGTGCACCAAGTATGCTACCTCCACGTTGGCGGCGAGCACCGATGTAAATTTGTCCTCCACCACTTACATAGGAGGGTCGTGAATAAAATGAGGCAGTTGGATTCATAGCTCAAACCCTAAACATTGTTAGTTACAACTTTGCATGAATCACTGTCGATCACTTAGATGAAAGATGTCGGCACGACGCATCCAAGAGTTCATACTTGAAGGATAACCAGTCCATTTAACAAGACACCATTCTTCACCTTGCCGTTTTTTACATCGAATGATTTTCTCTACCAAATATGTTTCACTTTCAGTGACTACCTCAATCTCATCGCGGTAAAAGCTACCCTCAATTTCTTCATTATCGTAATCTTTCAACTTGTAGGTGGTCGGAGAGTCTTTTTGATTAATCCTTGATACTGTAAATACCTCCTCTGTCCAATTCGGGAGGTACCCTTTAGCAAAAACACTTTTCACTTTTGAGATACGAACTTTATCGCCAATTTTCACATCACTTTTCACATGAGTGCGTTTACGTTGGAATGATTCGCGCACTTTATCTACATTGTCAGCATTTACATCTACTGGTCTGAGTCCAATAGAACGATGGATAGAGTGATTGTAGGCATGGAGTGTATCTTGTAGAACCTTTGTCCAATTTTGTGTCAAGTTGGCAGTAAAATGTCGCCACAAGCGATTTTTTAATGTGCGATTAAAACGTTCAACGAGTGCAGCTTTATAAGCGCTCTTTACACTAAACAACTCAATGTCATGCCTCTCAAATAATCTTGTCACATGCTGATTTTCAAACTCTTTTCCTTGATCACTCTGAATTCTTTTTGGAATGCGACCTTCTCGAAAAATTGTTTGGAATGCTTTTGCTACTCCTTTCCCTTCTTTAGTTTTTAAAGGTTGAGCCCACGCATAACGCGAGAAAATATCAATGACGGTTAAAATAAAATTATTGCCCGAGTTATGTTTTGAAATGGAGGCAACATCGCACAAATCTGCTTGCCACTGTTCATCGATGTCATGAACAATATAATGGCGGGTGCGGTACTTCTTTTTCGCTTGTTTGTGGAGTGTATAGGTAGCCTGACCCTTTAACCATCGTTTCACTTGTGATTGTGGAAGACCACTCGCTTTTGATAATTTCTTGATAGATGCAAATCCTGCCGGATGTTTTACATCATAATAGATTGACTTCAAACGTTCAGTCGATGACGACTGACTCTTTTTCCTCCTTCTCATCTTTTTGTTTTCTTCCCTTTCTACATTTACAACAACTGCAGCATTTAGCTTTAGCGGTTTTGCGATCGTGTTCACATTGCTTAGGGGTTTCATTATGAGAGCTGGCGCAGCAAGTGCAAGTGACAACGACATTCACCTCTGGCGGCTCATTACATGGCAAGCAACACATCTGCTTCATATTAATAGTCTGAGAACATGTATTTCCTGGAGGAGCTGTTTTACGTTTTCCTTTTACCAGTTTTAGTGGCGATGTAGATCTACGTCGAGTTCTTCCTCTTGTTTGCTTAGTGAGTGTGGGAGGGGATGTAGCAGGTGACGCCTTAAACCAATTTGTTGG
>CAJQUW010004474.1:0-97803 GCA_907163375.1 Prostheceraeus crozeri
AAACGAAGACAGATAGGAACAAGCCGATTCTTTCACTGAATTTGTCTCACTCTTAGCTTTCAAACGAGCTATCGCACGACCAAATCCGACCACTGGACGCCAAAATCGAAGCAAGCTGTCCAGAGGGGGTGGGGTCAGCGAAATTTGATGAAAAATGGTTTTGCGTGACGGTCCCAGGTCGAAATTCCACACTTTGGAAAATTTTCAAAATTTTACCCATACAAAGTCACTCTGACACTTAGGATTTTTTCAGGTGAGCGAGCTCCGACCTAAAATCTTGTAACCGCTCTAACTTTTGAACGAAGCATATAGGAACAAGCCGATTCTTTCACTGAATTTGTCTCACTCTTAGCTTTCAAACGAGCTATCGCACGACAAAATCCGTCCACTGGAAGCCAAAATCGAAGCAAGCTGTCCAGATGTTTTGGTGACGGTCCCAGGTCGAAATTCCACACTTTGGAAAATTTTCAAATTTTTACCCATACAAAGTCACTCTGACACTTAGGATTTTTTCAGGTGAGCGAGCTCCGACCTAAAATCTTGTAACCGCTCTAACTTTTGAACGAAGACAGATAGGAACAAGCCGATTCTTTCACTGAATTTGTCTCACTCTTAGCTTTCAAACGAGCTATCGCACGACAAAATCCGTATCCACTAGAAGAAGAAGCCAAAATCGAAAGCAAGAAGCAAGCTGGTCCTGAGGGGGGGTGGGGACGTCAGCCGAAAATTTTTTCTCTTCCGATTTCGCTGGAAACATCCTTCCTAACCCCAAAATTTCACGTAGATTCCGAATCTGGATTTTTCCCTATAGATTCCAATCTGACGCTCCGTTTTCTCATCCGATGCTTCGTTTGGGCGCTACACACCAAAACGTCCCAAATTCTAACTCTGTCGTTTTCGAAAATGTTTTGAAAAGTTTTTTCTCACCGATTGCCTTGAAACTCCACCCGACGATACCGATGCAGAATTTCACGCTGAATCCGAATCTGACCTCCGTTTTCTCATCCGTACGACCAAAGAACGCTTCGCCTTCCACTCGAAACAACCCATTTTACAACCCAACATTTTCCAGCAGATTGCACCAAAAACATCCACACACTAAATAGATCCTCAAGACTAATCCTGCGCGGTCAAGCCTCACGTCAAACCTAGACGGTCGCCCACGTCAACCTAGACGGTCGCCCCCGTCCACCAGGCGGGTTCGGAGACCCACTCACCCGAGTCTCACAACACTAAACTCTGTTGATGTCGCAGATGGCGGGGGGGGGGGGGACGTCAGGCGGCGAAACATGTTGTGAACGTGGACCCACCCCCGGTACCCGCGGGGCCGGCACACTCGACAGGACCACAACTCTGTCGTTCCAGAGGGGGGGGGGGACTCAGACACGAAGCACCACGGGCGGCCCGACCACGACACTCTGCCGTGCCAGAGGGGGGGGGGGACGTCAGCGACCTCTCGCGATGGCGGCCAACCTGGCCGGCACATCACGACACTGTCGTTCCAGAGGGGGGGGGGGACTCAGCCACGACGGCGGCCATCTTGCGCTATCCAGTATTTGTCACTTGCTTACTACTTATTTTGATTAATTTGATGAAGTAAGTATTCAAATTTTGAAGATGAAAATGATGAAATGATGCATTCACATTCAAGGTCGGTGGTACAATACGGTATGGGGTAACCCCCTCAGCGGCACCAGAAGCCCTGTCGCTGCGTCGTTTCTGACAGCAGATTCGACTAACTCCAGCGTGAGGGACCTCGGCCCCGGGTAACTGCCTGGGTGTTCCTCTTTGGTGGCAAAGCGGAAGAGCTCCGCTATCGAAGCTTCGGCGGAGGAAGAATAACTACCACGCCTTGCACTCCGGCAAACGCATCGAACCAATGTGCCTTCTGACAATGAAGACCAATACTTCAGGAGAGCTATTTGGTTTCCGTATCTTGATACCATACTTGAATCTTTTCGATCTCGCTTTTCATCCCATTTCACACTGGTATCAAAGATGACTGCCCTGATTCCGTCCAACTTCAACTTGAGTACATGGAATGATCTCCTCCCAGCCTTCGAAATGTACACGACAATTTTGGGCTCACCAAATGAAGAGGAGGTGCGGATTGAATTCCTCAATTGGTTGCGATTCTGCCAAAGTGGAAATCATACCCCAACTACACCTTTGGAAGTTCTTGAGTGCCCGAAAGGTAAGTAATCACATAGAAGTGTATGACTAAAAAGCTACAAAATACAATTCAGTTTGTTAGCGATTCACTGTGATATAGTAGGATCTTTCAATAATTTCCGCATTCAATGTACTTTTAGTAGGCTACATACCTAGTAGACCCTATTGCAATTGAAAATATTGACAGTAAAGGACCTAGGTCTAGGCCCTACTTGTCAGACTTGCTTTCATTTCTGCTTAAAATGCTATGTTAATTTCACAATGGAATTTACAAAATGACTAATTACAGGACTAATAATTCAGGATTAATAATTACAGGACAATAATTAATAATTCATCGAATAATTTATGATTCATGATTTGAATATATTTAACACAAACTTCTGCACATTTTTTGAATTTATTATTTCAGGATGCCCACTATCAAGAAGATGCTCCAGATATTTTGCACGATTCCGGTAACAACCTGCTCTGCAGAAAGGGCCTTTAGTGCCATGAAATTGCTGAAGGATTATCTGCGATCAAGAATGTCAGATGAACGTTTGACTGGACTTGCCTTAATGTACATCCACCCAGAAATTAAAATTGACATTGAGCATGTGATAGATGTGTTCGCCAACAAGTATAAAAGGCGAACTGACTTTATTCTTTCATGAATTCCCTGTTTTGATTTCAAAATGCACCTACATGTACACGGATATTTGGCAATCTAAATGAATCATTTTTATAAATAAAACGATGATCATTTATCAAATCGAATTCAATCGTTTAGGCCTTCAAAGAGCATACTGTGTCTATACATGTCTATACATGTAAGCTATAGCTGCTTTAATAAGCCACAAGTAATCGTCATATGAAAACATTATTGCATTATCACTAACTTATATTGCATTCTAAAGGAATGGATTTATAAAGACTACACAATTACAAATTTAGCCTTAGGCCCCATGAATATTGCAGTCAAAGTTCTTGCCTTAATGAGATTTCTCAATGATTCTAGGAAAATAGGCTGAAATGATTGCTGATAACCAAAGACTATCAATGCTATAACAAATTGTTGTCAACTAATAAGCTTGTTTGAAAAGAAGATGTAACTTATGACTGTTGAATTGTAAAGCATAATGCCGTGCCTGAATTTGAATCTACGGATTTATTCAACTAGAGCATTGAGGCACCTGTTTGACTGCTTCAGTACAACACCAATCATCCCCCCCTACCAGAAATTTCTGCGTCCGCCACTGTGGATTGCTTGTCAATACAAAGCGATCTTCTAATAGACCAGACCGCATCAACAAAATAATTTCTATTCATGACAATTATAACCTCTGTAAAGACAATATTCAATAGAGTAAAATAGACTTGGATTTCTTCAATTTTAACGACGATAATGATTCGCAGGCCTTACATGTAGAATATAGATAACTAATATCTTTTCTTAAGTCATTCTCGCTTTTATACAATATGAACGAAGGCTTATGCCACTGAAATTTTAGTGGTGTTTGTGCTTACAACCTAAAGCTATATTTTGTGCATATATTTTAGTGATGTCTAATGCATAGGCTAACTACATGTGTATGTAGGTCCGTGAATTGTGCCGACTGGGTAGGCTGTGTGTCACAATATTCTCAGATGGTGAATATTTGCCCAATACTTCTGTAATAATTTTAATCAGTTATGAGATTTAGATTTTCCGTTTTTTCGATTAAGCGAATGATAACGAAGAATAGGCCTATACTTAGATACTAAGGAGAGATCCAACTTCTATTCTCATGAGCTCAACAGATGTACGTCGATAACCGCCGCCACCTATAACTTCGGAGGAAGCAAACGCCACCGCCGATGAATATATATAGGTGGAGGTGTCTAATGATAATTGCTTCCATAATGAAGTTGATGTCTTCCAAAGTGAACGCAAATTTCAACGTGTGTATAATTACTCTTTATTGCATTCCGTCATTGAAATACATCTGCACATAGAACGGTTTTCATCCTCTGCAGCCGAATATTCTTCATTTAAATCTCAAAAATTACCGTCTATATCTTTAATTCTGCAACAAGATGACATTGATTTTCGTCATTTATATATAGCCTCCTGTGGTCTTAGATTCCAATAAAAAAATACGCAAATGTTTCCTTTCAAAAGTGATCCAAAGTTATTGCATTGTCTTTCAATAGCATCGAACTTCATATGTACGTCTTATATAAACTATTGACATTTGGATTTGATAATAAATGCTTTTGTGTGATAATCATTTATGGATTTGGCACTGTTATAATAGTCCGGCAGCCAGCACGAGTTTGTGCAGGGAACGAGGACGACAATGAGACTTTCACAGAATTATGTACACCTCATAGTCCGGCAGCCAGCACGAGTGTGTGCAGGGAACGAGGACGACAATGAGACTTTCACAGAATGAAGTACACCTCATAGTCCGGCAGTCAGCACGAGTTTCTGCAGGGAACGAGGACGACAATGAGACTTTCACAGAATTATGTACACCTCATAGTCCGGCAGCCAGCACGAGTGTGTGCAGGGAACGAGGCCGACAATGAGACTTTCACAGAATGATGTACACCTGATAGTCCGGCAGCCAGCACGAGTTTGTGCAGGGAACGAGGCCGACAATGAGACTTTCACAAAATGATGTGCACCTCATAGTCCGGCAGTCAGCACGAGTTTCTGCAGGGAACGAGGCCGACAATGAGACTTTCACAGAATGATGTACACCTCATAGTCCGACAGTCAGCACGAGTTTCTGCTGGGAACGAGGCCGACAATGAGACTTTCACAGAATGATGCACCCTATGCCTACTACGAATTCGCGCGTCTGCCGAGTTCTAATGAGTTCCTCTTCTTGTTAGACAGGATCAAAGAAAAACACATGTAAATACAATGGGACGCAAATTGTAGTTTTTGGTTAAAGTGAAATTTTCTGTGTTTCTCTGATTAAGCGAAAAGTACTAAGTACAGAGTCATAATGTTTGATATGGTGTGTCTTCAGGTCATTTCCTATGATGTGCATGTACCCCTATCTACCCAGTTGAGAAAGTTGGGCCATAATGGCAGTATTTTCCAGGCAGGGAGAATTTTTGTGACATTTTTCACAGCCTTTTCAAAATTGTTGGTAACACATGTTTTAGCCCGTATTTTTGGTGGAAACATGCTCATTTAGCTTTAAACGCGCAGAAATATTGTCTTTTTGTCTGGCATTTAGATGGAATATGAAAGGAACATAATGCTATGACTGCTTCGAATAAATTTTTTGAGCGTGATGGAAAAATGCTAGTTGATTGATAGACTTTTTAACCATTCATTTAACCATCATGTCAACGATGTCAAATCTATTCACTGATAACGTTATCTCACACAAGTTTCAAAACTTGGAGGCAATAAATCAGAGAACAAGATCAATTACTGACCACATGTATCGTTGAGTGGAAAATCATGATGTACAGGGTGATACAAAAGTCGGCGCAAAAAGTAAACGGCGATATCTCAGTGATTATTTATGATACCGACCTAATTTTTTCTTTAAGTTGTCAAAGGAATGGGATTTGATAATCTATTTGTTACATCAGCACAGTAATTATTTTTTTAACTGAATTTATTAATTCAGTTTTTGTTCATTAGCACACTAATTATTATTTTGTATTAATGTATTAATTCAGTTCTTGTTTATTCCCACTATGTTTTTCTCTTCCAAAGCTTTTTAGATAATAACAAACGATTTTCAAACAAGATCATATTAAGAAAGCAAAGATTCATTTTGAATACTCAAAAACATCACCATTTACCTCAACCAGCAATTCCGCTCGGTAAAGAACGTCTGAGATAGCATTTATCAGTTCTGACTGATTCAACAAGGCAACTTCGATCGTAATGCGGCTCTTCAACTCTTCCATGAAGCCTGGCCTTCCGTGATGGTATACCCTGTTTTTCAGTGTACCCCACAAGTAAAAATCTAATGTGGAAAGATCCGGAGACCTGGGTGGCCACCTGGTGGGAAATCCACGTGTCTCACGGTCACCAAACAATTCCTTCAGGAATTCAGAAACTTTCTTGGCGAAATGAGGTGGCGCCCCATCTTGCTGGAAGGTTATATCATTCATCTTGCCCGAAGACTGAAGTTGTGGAATGACATGAGTATGGAGCATTTTAAGGTAGCTGTCACCTGTGACTGTCCCTTCAAAGAAATAAGGGAATCCCATCTAGACACTGACTTGATTGGTATTGAGACTCTGTGAAACTGGGTGTGGCCTCTCTGTTCCGCACACTATGCAATTGTGTCTATTTACGACACCATCGAGTCGGAATATTGCTTCGTCGGTCCACAGAATATTTCCTAGTTGAGTCGGTGACAGAGATCTTATGTGGTCTGAGAATTCAAGTCTGGATATCTTATCTGTCTCAGAAATTGCTTGACAGAGTTGAAGCTTGTAGGGGTGTAAACAAAGATGATGACGTAAGATTCTCCATACACTCGATTGTGATAATTCAATTTCATCAGAGATGTGACGAGTCGATGTTGCACCAAGAGGACTGTCAGTTTGATGATGTCGAAGAGTCAGATCCACATCTTCAATGCAATTCTGAAGGACTGAAGGTCTTCCAGTGATAAGTCGGTCCATGACAGACCCAGTTTCATCGAACCGTGATATCAACTTCTTGATGGCATTGTAAGAAAATCGACATTTCTTCACATTATGCAAGCGGTTATAAGCTCGAATACAAGAAGTCGCATTCTCACGATTCTGATGATAAAGTTTTAACAGCTCTTTTCGTGTCTGAAAATCCATAGCGAATGATGCTTGTGTCTTTGTTAACATCGGTTTTGCGTTCAAATGTTGGATATCTATGAACTTGAACATCAGTTTGTATGTTTAAATGCTGGATATCTATGAACTTGAACATCAGTTTGTATGTTTAAATGTTGGATATCTATGAACTGGATACTTATTCACTGAATCAGAAAACAAAGATTGCAAGTACGATGCAGTGAATAATTCGAGCAACTATAAAGCATATAAATGATAGCGAAAACTTCTGAAATTTTCAGCAACGGAATGAATTAGCGTACTAATGTAACAAATAGATTATCAAATCCCATTCCTTTGAAAACTTAAAGAAGAAAAAATTAGGTCCGTATCATAAATAATCACTGAGATATCGCTGTTTACTTTTTGCACCGACTTTTGAATCACCGTGCATATATTAGTGACTTGCAAAGGTTTCATAAATTTGAAGATCAATAACTCAGCAATCCTTGATATTTTGGTATGACTGACAGAGGCTTAGATGTATATGTGGCTTTGATCAAATAATTGATGTAAGCATTACAAACATATTCTGACCATAGAGTAGTTATGTACATTCATACCTTTACTCTATGATTCTGACCATATAAAATATAAATGCAGTACTTCGTGATTAGATGCAAAATCGTGAACAAATAATGTTGCAAAATATCTGCAATGTGAACGCTTCGCAACGAAGTGCAGACTAGCTATTTGCTGAAATAATATGATTAAAAGGAGTAGATAAATATGAATATAATGTAAATCATTTTGTGAAGGAGAAATATTTGTAAAGCAGTTAGTTTTAATCTTACCGTCAATAAAGTAGTTATATTTTTAGTATCGATTCTCACCTAAAGAAACTACACGTGCTATCGTGCTGACTGTTAAATGAATAACATAATGCAATTATTTTCATCAATAATTGATATATTATATACACAGTACTACAAAAATAATTGCCATCAATAATTGTTTCTTGGTTAGTTGTACCGATTTGTTCGATAAATTTCTCAGTTGTTCTGCAAGAGAGAGTTTTCCAGTAAAATGAGATGCTTTATGTATTTTCTCTTAATCTTTCACTTTTTAATCAAGGTGTGCTATTCAATGAGGTCAAGAAAGCAAGTAGGCATGGCTATGTGTTGTTTAGCATTGTTGAGTACAGTATGTTAGGTCGCCGATGTGTAAGAATAGTTGAATCTACTTCATTTCCTGTTGTATGAACTTGATGAATTATATGATTGTTCATCGAATACAGAACAGATGTAATTGCTAAATTCAATGATTTATACCGATTTATTTTTTTCATATGAATGAAGAGATTGATGTGAAATCATGTAGATAAACTTTTCTTCCAGGCTATTATTCCCTGAGATATGCTGTTGTCATATTTCACTGATACTCGTATCGATGTTAGCAAGTGCTTTTATTATTAGGCAAACAATAAATTGCATCAATCTACTAGTATTTATTAATTTCAATCACTGATCCAGTATGCTATTGATCGTAAATGCAATCAAGTCACGTTTATTGTTGCTATTGTTGGTATTCACGCTGAATGACGTGCGAATGCCATGTAACGTTGCGTTGGAATAACAATTCTACTGCTAAATGGTTATTCTCACCAATTTGTCCGCCGGTATTACCGCACCTCAGTGGCCCGGGTGTTCCCACGCACCGATGCGTTTTTCTATAGGTACAGTAATTTGCTATTCCCACGTCATTTAGCGTTGCAATAACCACTCCAACATGTAGGAATTATTAAAATGTGCCTTCGACTTCAAACGGTGACCTTAAATGATCAGTAAGCGCACCAATTATAACATATTCTACAATGAATGACTATAGAAATCAAATGAGGTTGAAATACACACTGTATGTATCAATCAATACTGTATCATACTGTATGTATCCATTAATTACCAGGTTACCTGTATTAACATGCATGTATCAATTTTGAATATCTTTTAGACTCCATACATACCTAATTCTAAGCAATTTCACATAATATTTATCAACCAGAGAAATTTCGCATCTCATTTATTGAGCTTGACTAATAGCCACTTCCATTGTAAATAAATTCATCAGTAGTTGAAAAATACTAGGGATTATTTTACTTCATGTTCTGTCTGAAACAATTACCAACCTATGTTTGAGTGCTGTAATATACAATCCCTAGATCCATATGTCTATCGTTTATGTGTTCCCATACGTAGATAAGAGAATTATTTTCTTACCCTTATATTGATAACTTGGTTTCGTGCACAGGTTCAAAATTAATAAAATAGATGCATTTTTTGATCACAAAAAACTTACCTCCCATAATTTTCATGTAATAATTAAATGCATATAAAGGACAGCATATTTGACGGTTTTTGTTGCCTTAACAGGCTAATAATTATAATACAAGTAGTGCTTTTAAAATAGAAGCATTTTGTGCATTTTTCTTAAATGTGCGCTGCTGGCAACCCCAGGGATGAATGAGTTTTAAATTATTACTGACATGCAATTATCTTTCACGTCTTTCCCCGTTGTAATGTGACGACTGATAATCAATTTCAGATGTCACTGAAGTTCACAATCACACCAACGTGAAAGTCATTGGTGATGCTGGTGCGGTAACGTCTACGGCTACAATCTCGCAAACGTGGTCATGCATCTAGGCAGGAGAGAGAGAGTGGACATGATCTTCAGACGAAGCGCCAGGAGTGGTTGGAAATCGAATAAAAATCCGAAAACAAATACATCTATGTTTTGAGGTGAGTCAGTATGAGGGTGAACTCGTACAGTTTGTAAATATGCTTGCTCAATAACCTCAGCTTGTAACCGAATTTACGTACAGCAATCCGTGCTAATAAAGTATTCATCACAAATTTATGTACAAGTCCCTAATGAATATTTGATGATAAATCATAATAACGTTGCTTCGCTGTTTTTAGTGATTTTTATTTTAAATGTTATGCATTCATCGATGGCTAATTAGATACTCACGTGTACATTGTATTTTTTATAGTTATAGTCGATTCCTACCGTATTTCCCTCATTCTAATGAAAATGCTTGACTTTTGAATTATAGGAATTCTCCAAAACATGTAAATTAAAGAGATGCACTTTTGTCAGCTGCACTCAAGCAGAAATATTTGCGTATCTTGCGTCAATGTATCTCACACTGCTCAAACTAAGCTCCTTAAATGTTTCTCGCCTAAGTCACGTTAAATTGTGTTTTAGTTCGAGCAAATGACTCTAAGGCGTCTCATGAATGTCTAAAGTGCCAAGTAATTAGTCAAAACAATATTTATGTATTTCGTTTACTTCTATACATATACATGTATCATTTTAATGTTTCAAAAAGATTCTACAGATTTTAACTGCTGCCACACTGTAATGTCATCTAAATTCTTTTTTAGTCTGGTGATCAAGTAGTATTGTATCAAAAGCCAATCGATTCCCTAGTCATGTTTGATGTCTGTTATCTATATGATTCGGGAATCACTTGGTAATTGGATTACTCAACGGAAGACTGGAGACTGAAGTCGTAAGTTGGTATTATATCCGTGCTAGCATATATTTGGCAAATAGTACTAACACTCTGATGCTACAACTCCATCATAATGCTAGTTTCATTGTGGTGGAATATCTATCACACGAGGAGCTAGCATTTTCCTAGCGTTTCTTCAAGGAATAATGCTAGACCTGCGTGCGAACATGTTTGCTAGAATTTTTCCGTCATGAAATGCTAGGATAGTGCTAACACTTGGCATATCTTTTCCACTGGGTATAAAGCTAAGTACATTTCGATTTGGCGAGCCTCTTAATGTTGGCAAACACAAACATTTTGAGCACCTTTATCCACATTCTCACATACATTGCCGATCAGAAGGATGATGATAGCACATGAACATGAAAGAAAATGACCTGAAGACATTCCATGCCAAAAATTATGACTCTGTGCTTAGTACTTTTCGTTTCATCAGAGAAAACATACAAAATGTCATTTTAGCATTTTTTAGCAAAGGTTGCATGATCCATATAATCCATGCAGGATTACGTAAGCATGAAGGCCTACTTAATAGATCGCTTGGTCTCCCGCCCAGTAAGATTTCTCTAAATCATGCTATGACCCCGACAGATGACAATCGTTCAGGCTTTATGCATTCACCTATTTTTCCCGTTCAGAAAATTTTTATGCAATTTTGATGTCAGCAAGTTGTGTTACCGATGTAAGTAAAGTGAGGGCGAGAATTATGCAGGAAAAATTCTTAGCAGAAAGATGACATATAGAAGTGAATGTATTTCTTGTTCATATCGCACACAATGTCTATTGAACTTCCTTTTCACTTGGTGGAATTCGTGCATTGACGAACACATGGTTGAGAGATCCTTGTGCACCGCGCATTGCAGTCATCTAGATGTTTATTTTCCGCCGCAGCACATGGCTTATAGCAGGCGTTCCATCCTTGTGAGCAATTGAACTCGCAGTCTAATCTCTCCTCTCCAGTTTTCCTGCTGCATCCCCAGCGTTGGCAGACTACAGTCTTAACTGTGCACCTCTGCGGACATCGCTGATCGTAAGTACTGCATTCAGACATGCAATCCTCGATCCTCTCCTGCATCAGACTGTTACAACCATTCAGGCAGCAAATCTTCCTTGGTCCGTCGAACTGACATCCGTCGACGTCCTTGAAGCATTCGAGCTGACATCTGTCGAATTGCCGTGAGCACTCTCCGATGCATGCCTCGTCTTTCTCGACCAATTGTTCTGATTTTCTCCAGCTGTAGCACGTTTGGTTGCAGGACCTGAGAGTTCGGAAACAACGACCATTACAAAGGATCTCTGCTGATTCCTTCCGTCTACAAGCGGCATCACAGGGAGATGAGAAATTCGAACTCCCATTATCGAAGAAATTTCGACAGATGGAGTCGTTGTTGTCGGCAGAAATGCAAGTTATTGCACCGAACACGATGAGCAGCAGTTTGAGAGACGTCATTTCTTATCTGAAATAGAAATCGATGTCAGTTAGCGGTTTTAGGCAGGCAGGTACCCCCCTTCTGTCTCACAGGGTGTAGTAATTCACACCACAAAATGTTTGCTATCAGATGAAAAATGATTTTGTACATGAACACAGTGGTGCATAATGGTGAAATTCATTTATTCAATGTTCAAATTATGCTCGTGCATGTGCGTTATGGTAGAAGATCGCAAACTGTTTTTTTTGTTTTCGCACATGATCGTGCATGACTGGTTGGCCTATGAACAAATCAGCACAAGTCAATGTTCAAAATGAAAGCTATCATTATATTCATAGTTCAACACTAAAAAACAGACTGTTGGCAAAGTTTTCACAGCAGCAATTGATGAGTTTGAGATCTCCACAGCTGTTCTGAGGCCTTAAAATGCAGTAATTATGGCTAAGTTTATAGACACTTTGAATAGACACTTTTACAGCCTCTGAAACTATAAAAGCTATAATCATTCGTGCAATCATGCTGTGTTGGACTTACGAGTACGTGTAGGCTTTTGATTAGATATTAATGTCATATATCATACATATCAAAAGGTAACCAAAAGTTTACCTGCAAATATCGACCACCAAGATGGTTAAAAATGATGACTATTGATCGTCATGAAATTACATTAGATGAGGTCAAAGATCAAATAATTAAAACTTGTAGTTCAACTCAAATAGCACCGAAATCGCACTTTTTAGTATTTAGTTGCTCTATGTGAAGAAACAAGCTGATTCGGTGAACTTTTATTGAATAATGAAGTCGCACTTTGAATTTGAAAATGTCTGAGTTTCGAAAGTATGGATAAAGTTCTTTTCGACATACTTCTAGATTCGAAATGTTAGAAAATTCACTTTGGTGCTGTTTTCATAATACAATTCAGATTACCAAAACAAAAATAATCAAGAGGCAGCTGCTGTCCGAAAAATAAGTGAAAACTCGGATTTCTGTGGAAGAGATGGAATAGACGAATGAACAGGGAAATTTGATACCATCAGATGCTAGTGCACAGCGGAGAGTGTTCCCTTTAAAGGCAACCAATCAAAAGACCGTGTAAAGTGATGTTCTCCAGTTCTAAATGACGTCCAAATGTGAGTGAAAAGAGAAAGACGCTGAAAGAATTCAATTTATTAGGTAAACATGTAAAAAATGACTACTCACGGTTGATGATAAAACGAGTAGCATCTAACAATTGAATATCTTGCACTGTTCGATGTGTTTGGTGCAATGACTGACATGATTGCATTAAATATTGCACTCATATTGAAATCACTTAATAATTGCCTATGAAATATTAATACAAGAATAACTCACTTCTCCGTTTCTTTTTATGAAGTAAATCACGACTTGTATGACGCAATGAAAGCGATTTGGTATCCAGGACACACCTTTTATATACTTTGTTTCATATTCACACGTTGTCTGTATACGTGTCTAACAAATTTAAAAATGAAACATATTGGAAATCTGTTTACAAATCCATTCAAAGAAATTTTCATACGTGATCAAGGAAGGCTGAAAAACGAGACATTTTGGACAAGATGTAGAGTTTTGTCAATTTATGAGACGCATTTCACAGCCATTTCTCCGTGCTCAGTAAGTTTACAACTGCTGATATCCGATTCAGTAAAATATATTCAACAATTGAGGTTTTGAACAGCGCACGTCGCGTACATGCACAAGGAGCAATTTACTCTGAACATGTCGTCAAATGAGAACCAAATCTTGAAGTTTCTTAAAATCTTTGAAGGGATGAATGGATTGAAAATTATGAACGAACGAATTGGTTTTCTACGTTGATTGACCCTCCATGATTTACTTGCTCAGCTGCCTCTTCATCCAATATCAGAAATCATCAGCAGGCCTAGTTCACATCTCTCAACATCGACACAACTCCCTATTTAAACCTGCAGCCATGCTCGGATAAATTTTAGGTCTTGCTAATTGCAAATCTCAGCTGTTAGTCATTCTTTAAAGCATAGCAAAAGTGCGATGCATTTCCTATGAACGCACTGACCAAGTTATTGCATTATCGCGTGAAGGATTTAACCCTCAGAGACGTGCGGGGGTGTTCAGTTGACCCCGGAGTCATATTTTTCTATTTCACTTTCTGTACTGAGGACATATCAACCGCTCATGCCCATCCAAAGTCATCATTTTTGACAATCTACATGTGTTATTTCATTTCAATTGAATCAGCAGTAGGCCTCAGGTCTCAGAGGATGTAGAAAATTCCACCAGAAAATGTTTACTTTCAGATGAAAAATGATTTTGTGCATGTCCACGATGATGTATAATGAGTGAGATTCATTTATTCAATGTTCACATCATGCTGGTGCATGTGTGTTATGGTAGAAGATCGCAAAATGTGAATATCTTGTTTCTGTACATGATCGTGCATGACCATAGAAATTAACAATACCATAGAAAGTCCTAGAATGGAAATTGCATGAAAATTATGGTACACGCCGGGGGAACTTAGTTGGGGCAAAATGCAACTTGTGCGATCTGGCTTCCATGTTTTTTGATTGGCATTTATACTTATCAGGCCAATTCTCGATCTGGATTGTTGGCCCTTGTCCAAAGACCATGTACTCAAAAGCATTAGTGAATTTACAAAATGCTGCGCCGACAGGATCACAAAGAAGGAAATCCTTTTAAACGTTCTGTACGTTCATCATTTTGAAATATCGCTCCGATAATCTATCAATAGTATAATCAGACTCTTATGCAACTTGTAATGTCGATTTACAGAACATGCATAACTCCAGCTTGAAATCAGAGGCCAAGAAATCTTAGAGTATTCATTTTACTTTAAAGGGTTCCCCTGTTCACCAAAATTTGAATAATTTTCAAAATCTCTACATGCATTCCAATATCAGCTTCCATAATATTTATGATTACTGATTACTACGTCATTCAATGACTAATTGAAAAGTTCCAGCGACATTTCATTTATTTGAGAAATGATTGTCGGTAAAGAAACTTTCAATGTGTTTATTCCAGAAAAGCGCCAGGATTCTTAGCCGCTTGAAGAAGAGATTATCTAATAATTAGACTTTCGATCTGTGAATTCTTCAGATGTTCTTACAAACAGAACACCGACCACTTTCAGTTATGACTTTGTGAACCAATTTTTAATTCGCATTCCAATATTGAAACATTGGAAAATTGTTGTCAATGACTGCTACAAATAGACACATTATATTAATCCATGGAATAGTAGGCTATTTCACATGAAACAGTGCCTCCATCTCACTTGCAATTCTCTTCATGAAAATCCTGTAATTAGGTGTCAACAACTTCTACAACCAACTTGGCAAATAGTTTGACTATGATACAATGTTTTAGATCGAATCTGATCTACAAACCATAGATTTTTCCATGTGCCATCATTGTCATAGGCAAGATATCAAACTTCCATTCTAGTGTACTATTATCCACTTCTATGTGCATGACTGGTTGCCTACATGCAAATCAGCGTAAATCAATGTTCAAAATTACATTCATAATTCAAAACTTAAAGCAGACTGTGGCAAAGTTTTACAGCAGTAATTGATGAGTGTGAGATCTCCACAGTTGTTATGAGGGTCTTAAAATGTTCTTATAATTGTTCTTGCTGTTGCAAATTCAATTGTATAGATTAAGTACACATTAATCAATAGTCTTAAATGCAGCGAGAATGGTTCGTTTAACCCTATTTCCGATTGGTATGCATAAATTTGAAACAATGGCCAAATGTAGGGGTTATGCTGCATGAAATAAATCAATTTCATGGAAATCAACCATCTGAGAGTATATGATGACAGCAAACATTGCAAAACCGATTCTTTATACAACTGATACTGTGGTAAATGTCATTGAATTACAAAAAATACACATTTTCGCATGTGTTTTATGAGAAGACTGAAAGACACTCAAAAGGTTAGTTGAATCGATCAGCAACACGCAAGTATCATTGTTTTACTAAAAATCATCTTTCTTAATGATCTGATATCGATTTAAGCAGGTAAACTAATAATTTGCAAAAGGAGTCCATTGGATCCCTCTCAGGTCTCTGAGGGCTAAACAAAGAATGATAGCTGAAAATTTGAACCTCAGTTATCTGTATCGAAAGTGCTGAAGTCAGAAATTATTGGATTTTTTGCTGTAAAACTAACAAATTAACTTGTCGTGCCTTTTACCTTTTAATTGCCTTTCAGATTTTATATGTAGGCTAATATAAATATGGGCAAGTGACTCTAATTTTCATTTGTCAAGTGCATGTATTGAAGGATGTAATAATAATAATGATAATAAAGACGTATATTTCGAAGTAAACGCCCCAATAATGAAAATCGTGGAGCGGACAACGCAAAGATAATTGTTACAAATCAAATGAAAAATAATTCTTAACAAGATACATTCTGAAAGTTACATTCAAGTGAAAGTGAAGCCACTGTTTGATAGCTGAGACATCGATATGATAAAGCTGTTGCTGCCGAGCGCGGAAGTGACAGATGGAAGTCGGAACTGTCCTGAATATAGCAACAAAGGTAAGCACAGGTGATGCAGAGGATGGTCACTTTCTGAGACGATCTGCTGAAAAAGTTTGTAACCAATTACTTTCCGTCTTTAAGCGAGAGGTAAAAAGTTATTGCAATCACACTTAACACTGCATCAAAGGGCTGCACACAATAATATGAGCCCTTTTTTGAATCCTGTCAATCTCGACTTCAAACAACAGCTTTGATAAGTTGGTGAACAGTGGAGCTGCAAACTCGAAAATGCTCCGGATGCAGTTCTGATAAATCGTGATCAGCTGAACTTTCGGCACAATGACAATGTAATGTCGAATCTAAAGAATATTCGAGATCTTGAGCGCCTGAAAAATGATCGGGATCTCAAAATTAAATAAAATAGCTACGAATAGTCATGTAAAAGAAATTCTTGACTTCATTTGATGAAAGAGTGAAACTGAGGGCCTACATATGTTCTCTATTCAACTACGACAATCCCATTCTTTGAATTTTCCAATCTCTGATACCGTGGCTTGTTGTTGGGACTGGGGATCTCATTTAAAATGGAATCTACTCACATTGGAAGGCATTGAGAAAATCGTGTTAACAAATTACTTTTATAATCGGAATAATGAAGACATTGATGAGTGATTCTGGGCAATGCCCCATGTTTCTGGTCATAGTTCCTAATTCTTTTATATAGAGTTTATAGAGTTTGTTTTGCATTTGAAATACGAGCAATTTTGATCTGTTTGGCACATACACAACTGTACAATTGAATTGTGACATTGTGTACATTTTGAAACATATATACTTAGTTGCTGATGTTTCATCCGTGAAGTTGTTGTAGCTTGAATAAATTCGTTCCGAATCGCCATTAAATCTGGGATTCACTTCTCATTATCTTTTTTATTCTTTTTTTGAACTTATACGCAAATTATTTTCGCGGTATTTGTTTACAAATTGGTCACCGAAAAAAGCACAATTCATGGAAATAAACAAAAGCTACCATTGCTCTCAATGAATCTAGATATTTTGATGGATTTTTCATTCACCTACATAAGCAACCTAAATTTGTAAAATTGTTCACCTGTCAAAACCTAAAATGACAAAAATATTCACCTAAGATGTCGCTGTCTACTCATTATTCTCATTACACGTAGAATTCTATGTCTCAAGCGCGTCTATAGATTTACACAAGTATGCAAATCAATGCAAAGCACAACTTTTCTTTTAGTGATAAGAAATCATTTTTGGTTACAATTTTCGAAGATGAGATACAATGGCTGTCCTTGGTCTCTACATTTTCATAATGACGGCATTATAAGCTGATTATCGCACAGTAGAATTTGGGAACTAATCAATTCATGACGCTAATCAATTGCTTTGTTGATCATAAAATAAGCACCAAGCTGCAATAGGCTACACTGTAAACTCTAGGGCACGAAATTTCGCTTAAATTAGGCGCGAAATTTAGGTATCAATTCCAACCAACACGAAGTGTTTAGTGCCGAGTTCGTTGGATAAGCAAATGTTTGGTTTGGTGCCTATTAGTGCCTAGTGGCGCCCACTGGTGCCTCGAGGCACTAGAGAGGCACTAGCTAGGCGCTAGCTGGCACGAACTTTTGGCTTCTTGCCTAAATTGGTGCCCTACAGTTTACAGTGCACAAACAGCTTTCATGTGCTTCCACCGCGCCAAAAATGTGGGCAAAAATCATTTTGAAGCTAGCAAAATGATAATTGTTTATATATTTAATTGTTTATATATTTGTTGATCTGATAAGCTGATAATTGTGCAGTCGAACTAAGAAAATGAAGAATAATTGCGGAAGTCACATCGCAGTGGATAAGCACCGGTAAATCTATTTTATATAACAACATTTGTCAAAAACGTGTCCCGTCTGTAAAATCCTTCTTTCTCAACCGATTGTTTCATAATTAGGATTGCCTCTTTTCGGTCATTATAAATTTAAATCCATCCAAAAATGCTTTCTTCATGAAAAATTTAGCTCAAGTCAGTAAAAGTGAAAAACAGCCTGTCCCAGGCAGAGGTACTCTATCTTAGGAGGAAATTTTGCTGTGATCTACATAAATCATGCATAGAAAGTTTTGTACCATGTGGAAGCGAATGAGCCGTACTTTCAAGCAGACTATAATTCAAGATTGCATTTACATTTATTTGGGATTTTTCTTCAAATAGCCTTTGTACCCCAAAAATTGTCTTCTAACAGATATCATTTTTTGTCCTCTGACAGATGCAAACTTTCAACTTAAGAGATGATGTTTTTACTTTCTTTATACGACGAAGTACATCATTTGTGAGTCTAGTTGTTGCATCAAATGGAAAAAACCAACTTTGGGTCAATTCACAATTGGGCAATCGGGAATTTTGAAAAATGACCTGTATCCCTTCGACTAGACTTTCTTGGTTTTTCTCACGATTTCAATTTGATGCTGAAACCATACTTTTATCCGGATCTCATGAAAACTCACAGAATTATCAAGAACCGTAATGTAATCATGTATGAGATTTTATTTTGAAAAGTCAATGATTATCATTTTCAATCATTTCATCACAAATACAAAAGTCCATTCAAAGGGCTGAAGATAGCATATTCATGAAATGCAGTTACATAAGTACACGTATGACGAGAAAAACGCTAATATTAGAAAAATAATCTTTCCAAAGTATACAATATCTACCATACACAGATCTTATTGAACGACTCATTAATTCATATCTGAATACTTGCACAGAGGAGACATTGACTTCAGCATGTGATAACATATTCCAGTATTTACACATATTCATAATACCTTGCACAGATAAGAAAACACGTCGTGCGCCGCTTGCGGATTGCTGTGAATTCCAGCAAAGTGCTTCGATTGCCAAAATTCCTTCAGATTCGAAGAATTCAGATAATTGCCCACAAGTTTTCTCCATAATGTTGACCCTTCCGATCAGTATTAAAGAAAGTAGCAGGCGTACGAAAATTAGTTCACTTGATGTTTTCACATCTTCTCCTCAACATTCCTCACTGTACAGCGCATACACTGAATCGAAGCCAGGCATCGATGTGTGTTTTGGTGCGTTCGAAGTGATATCACAGCACGCACCCATCTCTCACTGGCTCTAGTGTCCTCTGCTGACGGCGTATTGTTTGCCATTTCCAACAGCAAGCGATACACGAATTGTCCATTCGAGAAGGAGCAAGTTGTCTAATTCCGTGATGTGCCATTTCGATATTAAGGTTAGATATGATTCTTCCTTTCTAGAAAACAGAAGCGCGCGCAGAGGAATCTAATTCTGTGGTCCATGTACTATGGACATAAAACGACCAAAATGTACATCTGACCGAGACCACAAAATTATCGGTCAGAAGAAATATGGTAATATATACTGCAAATACAAGAAAATTGCACAAATGCTCATTTGGCATGATCGCTGCTATGATTTTCGAATTCAGCGTGAAAAATTGACTAATCATGCAAATTTTCAAAGAAAACTATTGTCTTTGAGACCATTGTCTTGAACCGTGATCATTGTCGTTGCCTACACTAAGTCTTACAAAAAAACATTATTTTTAATGATTGACATTGCTCAGGTATTTCAGATTGTATCTTTTATTGCTGATAATTGATTCATCAGCTGATCGTTATCTTCCCTTCGGAATTTGTTCAGCCGTGACAAGAACGCGCGCACTAGGTCGAGTGTCATCGACGCACATCGCGCTGTCATTGGTTGATGGTATTTTCTGATGACACAATGCGTGACGGCGACAGATAGCACGACATGACGAAGATGCTGACGCCTTGGAGGAGGACCGGGGATTTACCCAGCCTTCAACTCAGCGATGCTGACTCCTCTACGATCTCCAGCGACTCTGGTGAGCCATTCATGCGAGTGTCATGCTTCCCCTAAAATATATCCTTCCGTCTCTAAATAATGTCTTAATTAATCAGTTTTAACAATACTTTACTTGATTCACATTTCAAAATCCCTCGTTCTTGGGAGCTCTGCTTTTTGATTTTTTGCTATGGAACCGGCACACAGTCCTTCCATCATTCACATAATCATCAGATTTCAATGAACAGAGAAGAATAGAAAATAGGAAAGTCAATCGCTTTCGCAGCAACAATGGTTTCGTACATTATTAATTCTGTGAAGGTAAATTGCAATTTCTTGGAAGGCAGGATAGCAGGACTTTATTTCTTTCTGCACTAAAATTTCAATGTTTGAATATATTTCGTAGATAATTAACAAAAAAGCGAAGAAGTGGGAGGCTTTTGGAATGTTGACTTTTCATGTTCAATTACATGTTTTCTATGGTCATTTGAAAGATAACTTGAGACTTAAGTGCCAAGTTATAAAGCACAAAATAAAGAAAAAGTTAGGAAGGGAGGAGTTTGTTTGGAAAAGTTAATGGTTGGAGTTTATGAAGGGAAAGTTTGTCATGACAGGAGGAACTCATTGAATACGTCACAGAACGTGCCCGTTTGACTACCACCCAGCTTACCATGCTACAACCAATTTCGGTTGGCCATTCTTACTTTGAAAATCGTGTGCAATGTATGTCGTGACTCGATCAGAGCACACGCGCATTTCATGAAAAATTGAAACTTACTCTCAGCTTATTCAAAGTTTTAATTTCTCTTTTGTCGTGGGTAAATGCCTTAAAAACATTCAGACAAAGTTCATAAACAATTCTAATTTAATTGACAGCGTTCCATGTCTCCTAATTAAAATGTCATGACTCTTGTTATCGGATAGGTGGTTTCAAATTTGATATGGCGTCCTTGATAGATATCTCTTGAAAAGGTGCTGAAGTGCACGCGATTTCTCATCATACGAATTAGTTCATGTTTTATGAGATACTCTTGTGATAAATGTGTGCTATGTCATTTGTATAGAAATCATTTCTAACAAGGTAATGTTTCAATGTGCAATTGCTTAACCCGCAGATTATGCCATAATAAAATTACCTTCGGTTTCGTTAGGGGTTACCCCACGCCATTTAATGTAGTATGACTATGCTTGATTGAAATTTCCTCTGTCTTATGACTGATTTTATGATGCCATTTGATCGTGAAATATCTGCCTGAATGGTTTCATGCGATAAAAAATTCTACAGTAAAGTTATGTTTTGTACTCAGTTTCAAAAATATCTTGCTTAATACGCAAGAATTTCCAGAACGTTGTGACCAAAATAGGCATAGGTGTTCGGATTCTCTATATCTGCAATTCTACATGACAACCTTTAGAGCAAACTGTCCAATTGACTAATTTAACTGTATGTTTTGTGCAGGTAAACTTTCCTCATGTCGAGCATCGATACAATAGTTTCCATATCATATGTTTCGTTCACAAAATCCACATCTGCTTCGCTTCGTCAAATTCCTGTCTAGTAAAACTGATTGATTCTGCATTACAGCCATTGTAGTCTCATTATTCAGGTTTTCAGTCATGCGACTTCGCACGGTCTGGTCGAAGAGGTGGTACACCCACAATTCAAAAGAATGCAAAAACCGGAAAGAGTGGCAATCAGAAGGCCTATTCGAAGATAACTTGGCGGATGAGGTCGAGAGCGAAATGCTAATCAAGTTCGAAAAGACAACGATTTCCATCGAACCAATATTGACGACATGTATAGTAATTGACCTGCCGGTTCATCATATCCACATCAGATTTAGCATGATTGTAATCATCGATAATCTCTGGCAACCACCTTCAAGATCATCTGCCGTTCTGTGAATGATTGTCAATGGAACTTTGATCTCAAAAGCTTCAACCCATAGAGTAGAGATATATAGGTAGAGCGTCGACTCAAAAAGTATCTGTATACAGTGAAAATTTTTATATCAAAAGATTCAGTTTTTTGCGGAGATAACGTTCCGGTGGTCCAAAACAATATTGAGAACTTTTGAAAATTGTTAAAATTTGCCAATTTATATACTACCGAGATGACTCTCCTAAATAAGTAGTATAAAACAAGTTGGATATCAAAAGGAATGAATATTTGATAAAAAGCATCCTAACAAAGCGGAAATCAAGCTGATTATCAAGGGAATTTCATGAATTGTATTATAATGAAAGTCTTCATGAAAAAGTGGCGATATTATTCGTGTTTTCTTGGCTGAAATTTCAAGTTTTTAATTCAATTTTCAGCTGCATGATTTTATGATTCACTAAATTCATCTTTCATTTCCTAAATCTGAGTGGTGATGTGAAACCATTTACATCTTCCAAAGTTAAATGAAATCATTGCCCTTGATTATGTGATTTTGCTATGCTGCGCCAGTGGTATAGCTGCCTGTAATATGATCACGGTTAAGAAAATACTCTTGAGGTTGAGCATGAATGTGATGGGAACCCATCGAATTGCTAATTTAACAAACATTGAATCTCCAAGGCTGTCATGAGAATCTGTGAAATGCCATAATTCCTTCTGCATTGCAATCATGATCACTCAATTCCGTTGTAATTTCTGCAAAACTTCAAAAAATTGCATGGCTGTGCGCTGTGCAATGCGACAAAAAGCCTTGGAAATGGCACATGATGTAAAGCATAATTCACTGATGTTATATGATAAGTTTCAAGAATATTCGTTCAGTAGTTTCTCTGAAAAAATAATGTTAAAGATAATAGCGGTAATACTGCAGTTTAACCCATTTTTGACCGAATTTTTGATTTTTATATTAGCAGTAATTTTGATATATTTTACCTTGGTACATATCGAATTCACTATTATTTCTTTCGGAATTTCATTATTGCGCTCAATATTTGAAATTCAAATTTTGTTCCATAAGTGGACCTGTGAGCATGAAAGGTAACATTCACTTTGTCCTCCACAAGTGGAACTATGAGCTCTGAAGGAACAGTCAATTCAAAGATATTCTCATTGACGTTAAATTTTCAAAATTTATTGATTGCTTAGAGACAACACAGACGGTGATAAGCAACACATTATAATCAATGAAACGCAATTGAGTTTTCAAATATCAATAGACCATTATCAAACTGAAATTTTTCAATGAAACAACAGAATCAAGAATAAACACAAACTAACACTCAGGTTTTAAAAGTTAACTTCAAAATTAGTTTCCAACAGAATGAAAATCAGCAAAACATCTTTCATGCAAATTCACTGAGCATTTCAAACACATCTTAGTGTTTGCTCGACACAGAGCACACCTGTTCTGTTTAAATGCTGGTCCAATGTTATGATCACCCATATTGGATTTCCTCAAAGTCAAAGGCACTCGTTTTTCGAGGCTCATGTGCTTTGCTTGTGGAGGTCTTCCTCGACATGGTCGTTTTGTTCACGCCAGAGACAGATAATTCTGAACGATATTTCTTCGAAACGCAAGTTGATCTAGATCATGTCCAGATTTTCGATGTAATTGCCATGCATTTTGCATCGCCGACTCTATCGCAAATAAAAACAACGGCCACCACCACTTCTTTGAACGAATGGAAGTGGCGTAATATGACATATTCTGGTCCATCCTGTCTACACCGCCCATGTATTTGTTTTACTCATGGATCAATCGTGGTTGTTTTATTGTTACCTTTTTCTTCGACGCCGCTGACCATCGGGAAGCTGCAGACATAGGTTCGATGCCGTGCGCCGTGCTGACGACGTGAAAAACTTTATTATCGTTAAAAACAACTACGATGGTCTCAGTACTAGTGTCAACACGATAGTCAAAAGATCCCCTTGGTTCTTTTTTAAGTTCCTTTTGATCTTTCAATGGGCATTTCGTTGTTCTGTTCGACATGATGGTACCTGTCAAACTAATATTTTGCCGGAGAAGTCGATTACATAACTTCATCGAAAAAAAGAAACGATCACAATAAATATTGCAGGGAAGATCTGGTACACTTTTTAACAAACGCAAAACTACACTTGCTCCCAATCCAAGCTCAGGATCAATCTGCGATTTACCTTGATAAGGATCAAAATCAATTAAGTAACCTTTCGAGTCACATAAACACCAAATCTTATACCCATATTTCTGAGGCTTATTATGAATGTACTGCTTACCACTGTGTTTGCCGTAATATTTTGCCATTGCTTCATCAACACACAGGTTTTCTGGAATGTGATCCTTGATTAAATTTGAATAAATGGCTGTCAGCTTGTCGAATAAAGGACGAACTTTGGCATACTTGTCGTTTTTATCCAATTGATCATTGTCACTGAAATGTGAATACCTTTTCAGCAGTTCGAAACGAGCTCTGGACATCGCATTACAAACGAAGGAATTTGTTGTTTCAGTATCATCTTCCCACATCATCCTCCATCGTGGAACACTGATGTAACCGGAGATAAAAAGAATTCCGAGAAAAGCACGTCTGAAACGTAAAATCATGGTAGCGCTGCGCAGCATAGATTTTGAACATGTCCACTATCCACTCAATCATTTCATCAGTCATCACCGATTCAAAACATTCAACAGGATTATTTGGAAACTGTAAAGAATTTTCAGTTGCAAAAAGTCCCCGCTCTTTTGGATTTAGGTCACGCTTGACCCAGGAGATCACCGACTCTGACACACATGCAGGCACATCAGCATTCGCATGAACCGAAGGTAATTCGTTGATTTCATGTGATCGTGTACAGAAATGTCCTTCAACCGGAGCAGTCAGTTGTCGTCTTGATAAATTGTTCACACTAAAACACTCATCCTCACTCCCACTGTCCTCATCAGACTCTTTGCCGTCACCTGGCGGTTCCATTATAATCTGGGCGCTAGCAATATCATCGTCGTTTTCAATAATGCTGACTTCATCGAGCGTGTATCTTTTCGACATCTTCGTTAAAAAATGAAGATAGGTTGCGTTTATGCACGGCAATGGAAAGCCTAAATATCAGAGATACCTATTAGCTATCGAGTGACAGGTAATTTCTTTCAACAAGCGCTGTGGTGGCAGACGTCAGATTCCAACGTCATATGAAGGGAAGATATCCATGCACCTATGAGAGTTTCGAAAGGCTTATTCCATCTGTGGCGTAGATATTGCACGTGTGATAACTGATTTTATTCAATTTTTAAACGATCGCTGAGTCAGCAGAAGTAGCTGTTGATAATATCATGTTTCGAAAGTACTGATACCTGTCATGCCCACAGTTCCACAAGTGGAACAACTTTTGAATTTCAAATTTAACAGCGTAGGATCTGTTTCAAGACTGAGATTGCATTAAAGCATAACAACCTCAATACGAACAATACATTTAAAGTGCTATTTCGTTGTTAAACATATTTTTTATATCAGATTAGAAAAAAGAAAAAGACGTATTTAATCTTATGAAATTTTTGGAATAACTCAGGTATTCATGCATTTCAGAAGCATTGTGGTTATGAAGAATGTCATGTTTTAGATTTTATATCATCGGCTGCTTCAATTATTATGTCTAGTATACAAATTTTTATACAATCAGTTTTCATTGCCTCTCCAACTTAATTTTAAAATTTTGTTCCACTTCTGGAACTGTGGTCAAAAATGGGTCAATGAGGAAGAAAAAATATTCAGATCAAGACTGATGGGGTATTGATAAACACTCAACTCCCTCTGTAGAATTCGAGACTAACAAATTCAATGCGAATCCGAATAGGAAACACTAAGGAATTGGTTATTAATAAGGCTCAACCATGTCAACAACGCTCTTTGAGCTATTCACCAGGCTGAAACTGCAATATGGATCTACATGTATTGCAAATAATTAACAGAGGGCATTTTAGATCCAAGTGGAATCGATCATCGGATGTTTGTCAACGTCAAAGATGCTTTCAATTGCATTGTATAACATACATACTATATGTTGTTTGCTTTCATTTGCTGAAGCCAATTTTATATCAATTTTTTTGATACATATATTTTATGTTGTATCATGTAATTTCTTACCTCAAAGTTACATTTACACGTTAGATTATTGCCAAGCTTGGCAATCGCGTTTGGTGTGGCCGGGCACCGGTGGGCACAGCAACGATCTACATGTACATTACAACCATAGCCACAGGCTTCGTACTTATTACAAAAGAGACAATCTGTATGATCAAATGTAAAGACCCGGTTCATTTTTCTGTACAGAAAAGTCATTTAGTCATGTATTTGGTGAATTGTAAGTGAACTTCACTTTGCTTTTATCTAAGAATGAAACAATTGTTTCTCATTTGTGCTATTCCTATATAATATGCGATCTTCAGGTTTAATAATCAACTGACTTAAAATAATGCAATGAAGACTAATTGAAATAATCTTCGAAGAATTGTATCAACAAGGTGCTCTTATTTACAATTGCGTTTTGCAAAACATCTGAAAAAGTAGAATAGACTATTGTTTGTCGCAATTTGGACGCTGTAAACGTATATAAAAATTTCTTGATTTATTATTAAAATGTGTTTAGGCTATGTAATTACTAAAATGAGGCGATGAAAATGAATATTTGTTGCTCGCTTACAAATATTTTCAAATTCATGCAATATCAGCTGATTATTACTGGTTTCGTTGCACACAAGGTAAAAACACGTCTATTTCCTATCTAGCCCTTTATGATATTAAATATCTTTGGTATATACACATTGGGGATTTAATAAATGCGGAGTTACCACTCTACCTAATATACCTACTGTACGCTTCAACCACATATTTTCGAGAGGCGATCTCGAAATGTTCTCCTTTTCCATGTGCGATTCAAAACAACTAAATCTGCGAATTGACAATTGGCTATTCAGTTAAAGTGACACTCTATCATAAGAATGAGAGCATCGTCTTTCATTTCATCATCCATGTCACGTGCTTTGCAGCATGAGGATCTCTTCAGCTTTCTGTCAGTGCAACACATATGTAGTTTTACTGATGTCGCAATGAAAAATGGAGAATTTGAAAGATAATGTTACTTTTTCATCTGTAAGTGGTACCTCAATAAGTCCTCAATGCCGCTGAATATGTATTAGCCAATCAATCTGCTATGATGTCTTATATTGGTAGCTGATATGTAGCAATAGCACGAATTCGAATACTTGTAACTCCCATTGATGATACAATCTAGTTTTTGAATGCTAGGAAACGAATGGTTATTAATATGCGTTACTAGGCAATATTCGCTACAATTACCTAACTCAAAGCTTTGAATCGAAGCAACAACTGATGTTCAAAGCATTACAATAAGTCAAGAAGCCACAGAATTGGAGGTTTTATATTCAAATTGTGAAGGATCATTATCCGTGTTCAGATTAAAGGTTCATTAATGACTGTGAAGTTGAAAGATCACTAAATTGTGTACAATCCCTAATTGCTCACTCCTGCAGCTATTTGTGCTGACTTGACGGAAACATTTGCAGCATTCAATGTGATGGAACTTGAATACCTATCACTTCAAGTAGCTGACACATCGAGTCATTGACATTAAAACACACAGATAAATGTTCTCTCTAATTTTTGACCATTCTTCTTCAACGGTTATCATTGTTTGGTGGCTGCACACATAATTGGTGATCATCGGATGTATTAATGGCATGACCTGCTACGTTAATCTTCTGTCCTTCAACGCATCGCTGCCAATTATCAATTGACCCGATCCGGTCTTTGATTAGGACATTGGTCACGCTCCTCATTATCGTTCTGACTTCATTCTAATAACGGCCAATTCAATACAAGTCCGACGATAGACTGAAACACCGGTCAAAGGTGCCGCCAATTACAACTTGACTCGAATCACTTCTTGCTTCCAGTTCTAGCGGTGCACAATTGGGCGTTAATAATGTTGTTGGCATTGTCTTCAATGTGTAGCCAAATTCGAACATGTCTGTCATTTTATGTTGCGTTCAGATTACATCACAAGGTGTCATGAAGGTGATAGATGTGTGGGCATTTCATTCTTCGGTTCAAATTCAGACGTGATGATTTTAGAAATTGAATTTCTGATGTGGTACCAGTCCGGCGGTGATTGTACAAGTGACGTAACCGCACTTGCGACAGATCAACATGATTTTGAGCATAATTTGATTTGGCCAACTGACGTAAGTGACTTGAGCTTTCAAACATCTATGAATAAATGATATCTGTGTCATCTAACTAAAGTCTTGTCACTTTCTAGATATCTATGACTTGGATGTCTCATCCACTAAATTGCAAATGACGACCAAGCCCGGTAAAGTTTGATTAAAGAATTTCAAAATCTTTCAGTGGCTCTCCTGAAAAGTGAATGAAATTGACTTACGTCACTTTGTGAAATCACCGACGAGTTGATGGATCAGCAGCAGTTGAAACTGATTCGAGTTTTGAAGGCAGTGAAACTCTTAGTGTTATGCTTCAAATGGAGCTTGTGTCGCACATGTAATTACTCAGAGATGTCTGAGAAGGCCCTTAAGGGAGCACATAGGAATTGTTCCAATCCAAATCCAATAAATCAGCAAACAGCAGCAACCTTGCACCAGTGTTGGAGGCCCGGTGTGTTTCCCTCATTAGGTAGGGCTCCTGAAGCCACATGCACTTCCTCAAAATCTGTAATATCCTAGACTCTTTGCAACTTTTAGCTTCTTCGCAATCCTGAAAACCACTTCAAATTTCATCAAATTCAGCTCATGGGAACATTAAAAACTTTACTTTTAAATAAACTTAAAAGCACTTTCAGAAAATCGAGCAATTTTGTCAATTTCTTGCAATAAATTCAAGTTATAGTACTGATAAACACTTGTCAGGATGCAAAATAAAGTTATGATTGGCACATTTATTTTCCCACAAAATTGCGTCGATGTCCTCATTATATGAATAATAGCAGCAACCCCTATGATATATTCTATATTATTTATTTTTATCCATCATAGGTAGAACTTAAAGATTCTTATCACGTAAATTGATCATCTTAGGACCATTTCTTTTCGCAGGTAACATCTATACCTTACTATTTGTAAAATCATTGTAAGTAGGCCTGATATGTCACGCACTTTTGAGATGCAAATAAATCATGTCCAAGCACTTGTTTCTTAATTTTTTAGAGAAATTATAGGTTTTCCCGCTCTTGTTGCCAGTGTGTAGAATCAAGTTACCGGGATTTGCATGCAATTTAACAGACATTGGCTACTACGCATTCAGTTTACCAGGAATTCGATTCAACTTGCCAGCTTGCATTCAGTTTACCGGGATTCGCAATCTAATTGATACACATATTCAGTTGTACAATCAATTTATCAAAGAGTAACATTGGTTTACATACTTGTGTATTCTTTGTGTTTTCTAGGGGAATATTATCAGTGCTTTGCAAACAAAATTGCAAGCGAAGGGCCTATTTGATCAACCATCTACAAATTAACCAACTCAAACGTTTCTCTGGGGAGTGTGATTTCTGTTTACCAACTGTTTCTTACACGGCGGGGCCACGAGGAGGACACATACTGAAATTCACATGAAAGTTTTGTATAACAAAGAGTGAAGAAAATGCAGGTCACAACAAAAATCTTCATAATGCACGTAAGCAATCTAAAGGGGGGTGGACAAATAAACAATCTCATAAATGACATCCACATTTTTCTTGCAAAACACTAACTACTTGTGTAGTTGCCCAAGCAAGGAGAGATCATTGTCAATCACAGAAAACAAGCTCCCGTTACCTTAAAGTCAATTTCTATTAGCGTTCATACCGAAGTTGACAGTGCTTCGGCGCTCTGTCCCTTCAACAGTCGATAGAACCTCAGTGGACCGAATAAGTAGATTCTATCGAAGGCGCGGGACGCCGAAGGATCGTCAGCTTCTGTATAATTCAAACTCTGATAATTTGGATAATGTTGTTGTACATGATTTTACTTTTCAGATGGAGAGGGAACTCAAAGATATGCTGCAATCCGTGAGATTCCGGTGAGTATTTCATCAAGATTCCATTTCATTTCGGGATGAAGAACTTTCATAGAAAGGAAGTTGTTGCAGTTGAAGAATAGTTTGAAATGCAGAGGCGTCTGAAGCATTCAAATCAGATATATCTTCTTTACAATGCACTCGCTGTGGTTATCATTGAGATGTACTTCCGATTGGCACAATTGAAGCTTGTTGTCACGTAGCTATCATGGAATTCAGCTACCAACACTCCAGGTGGCGGATAGTGTGTTGCTCGAGAATCATCAGTCGCAGCCAGTCAGCCGCATTCTTTACTATGCTGAGCCGGAGCCGCGCGCGGCTAAGTTTGGTGGCATGTTGATTAGATGCAGTTAAGTAGCATGTTTGCATTCACACGTTTGAGGAAAATCAACTTATGTATAGGCATGCTTGCATTGTAGGGATGCGGAGTCGTGCTAGCACAGAATTAGATTGTTTTACCGCGTCACTTTGCTAGAAGCACAAACTGATTCAAGACGATGGCACTTGCAGAAACGTACTAAGTGGGTAAAAAGAAACTTTCAATGCCTCACATAGATAGGGGAAATAGTCGTGCGTCGCTTGCGGATTGCTCTGAATTCCTTCAAAATGCTCCGATCGCCACGATTCCTTCAGATTAGAAGAATTGAGATCATTGCGCAAAAGTTTTCTCGATAATGTTGGGCCCTCCGATCATTAAGAAAGTTAACAGACGCACGAAAAAACGTTCACAGTCTTCTCTGTAGAGCTTGACATCAACTGTGTCTCTTTGCTGTGTTGATAACAATCACTGAAACTTCGAACAATTTGGCGTGTTTAATGTTGAATTGGCTGCTCATTGTTCGATTGCTATGGTATTATGTCCGCAGATTGTGCCATTTCAATAACGCTACATGTTCCAATGCTTCCCTTCTAGTCAAACAGAAGAAGAGACGACCTGTCCGATTCTGTGCGTGCCAGTGCTGTTGCGGTTCGGGACATGTTCTCTCGGGTGTGAGGCATCCAGGGAAGCGAGTTCTGTTTGCATGGGTGCAGTCTGCGTCGTGTAAGAAAGTAAGGAAGGCATCATGAGACGCATCTTTTAAGCATAAATAGTGCACGGTTGGGTGAGAATTCCTATGTTGGAGAAAATGCTCTTAGATAATTGTTTCTCTGATCGCATCGGCTAAGACAGCCCCAGGATTTTCAGCCGATCCTTCAATCTGTAATCGGGCCGAGCCGCTAGCCGGCAGGAGGACGTGATTCCATACATTCCTGGAGGACTTTCAGATTTGCTGCAATGCATTCTGAAATTAATGAAAATTCGTGCAACACCCGATGCTTGTGATTTGGCTGGTATCTTGTGGATCGCTACCTGATGTACTTCAGACGGTAATTAAGTCCTGTAAGTCAAGTGATGATATATTAAGTTATTAGAAGAAAATTTTAGAGGCTTGCTCCATCTCACTGGGAATGAAAAATGAACCATTTTGGTGCGGTAGTGATGATCAATAAAGCTGCAACTCAGAGGATGTAAAAAGTTTGGCCGCTCTGCTGTTTATGCGTTTCTTACGGACAATCCCTCACGAAAATTCCTAATGATTTTTTATGAGATTTTTAATCATATATATCTCATGAAATTTAATGCGGATTTTGGACGTTTTCGCATGAAATATATCATCAAATTTCATGATCTTTCTCATGAAAATCTCATTAATAAATTAACAATTGCTTCTTCATACTTCTGAATATATTTTTCTCGCACATAGTTATTGAAGCTCTCTTGGCATAGCCACATTGCCCCAAAGCATTACCACGCCATGTCTACAATGCTATTATATGTCATGAGCTCTCATAAAAATCTTATGAATCCGCAATAAATTTCATGAGTTCTTATGAAAAATTTTCGTGAGGGATGTTCAATAATGCATAATTCCCGCTGTCAAAGTCTATGTAATTTTGTTCTTCGAAATGAATATACAATTCCTGATGAATATTCAAAACTTGTTGAGGTCAAAACTAAGAGCTCTCATAACTCTGCACTCACGAAAATGTTTTATGAGAGCTCATGAAATTTGATGTGGAATCATGAGATGTTTATGATTGCTCATGAGAGTATGATGAATCTTATGATGTTCTCATAGGAAAACATTTAACTCATGATGCTTTGATTGAGAACATTCATCAGGATGGCATCTCATAATAATACGTTCATGGGAAAATCTTGAGCACTCATGAGGTCTTTGTGGAAATACGTATGTTTATAAGTAGTAAGGTATGTATGCTGGCCGTGAAAGAAAAGAGTCATAAAAACCTTGTTCAATCGATAAGAATCTGCAAGTTTTGTCTATAAAGGATGAAAGGCAAAAAATATAGAATACATCAGACAGCCTTTTCGAAATGATGCATTATAATTTGACTTTACAATTAGCATTACTATGCAAGATGTTGAAAATAGACATACGAGTATCTACAATCACAGTTCAGTATCTTCTCATGATAAATAATGGTTTGTTATCACGAATATTGAAATAGTATTGAGGACAACGCGTGGGATGCTCTGGGCAACGTGGCGAGGCTAAGAAAGTCTCAATAACTAAATGTCAGAAAAATAAATTCAGTAATATAAAAAAGCAACTTTCAATTTATTAATGCGATTTTCATGAGATACATATGAGGTAAATCTCATAACAAATCATGAGGAATTTTTGTTTGGGTGCATTCTTGCTAATCACTCAGCAAAGCATAAAAGAATGACAGTGGTATAGATAAAAACCTGACCAAATGGAGGAAAGCCGCTTCCGACTGTTAATAAAGTTTATTCATTTACATCAACTGTTTTGACGCATTGAGTAATGGCATAGAGCAGATTTATATAGGTAGAGTGTCGACTCAAAAAAGTATCTGTAAACAGAGAAAATTTCCATATGAAAAGATTCGGTTTTTGCGGAAATTACGTTCCCGCGGTCCAAAAAATTATTTGAGCAGTTTTTAGAAAGTCAAACATTTGGCAATTTATATACTACCGAGATGACTCCTCTATGTAAGTAGTATGCAACAAGTTGGATATCAAAAGGAATGAATATTTGCTAAGAGGCATCATAACTAAGCTGAAATTAAGCTAATTATCAAAGGGATTTCATGATCTGTTTTAGAATGGAAGTCTTCATGAAAAAGTCGACATCTTATTGTGCTTTCTTGACTGAAATTTCATATTTCTAATTCATGAAAGCAATAGCAGGTCATCGAGTTGCCAATTTGACAAATATTACCTCTCCAAGGCTGTCATGACACGGACAATCTGTAGAATAATATCATTTCCTTCTGCTTTATATTATCATGATCAGTCAACTCCGCTGTAATTTCTTCAAAACTCCATAAATGTGTATATCTCACATTTGGAAACAATTCCGATCGTGTCTCCCTTGAGTTCATTTAATAAAATCGAAAGTGCATACACATTGGGGATTTAATAAATGCGGAGTTACCACTCTACCTAATATACTTACTCTATGAGTAATACCAATGTTTCTCAAGCGTCATGATTCGAATCCTCAAACTGTGACAAATCTAGAAGTCTGAATGATGTTTAATGATATCACTTTATGATCAGCGAAGTTGACGCTGTAATTGAAATGCGTCCAGATTGTGTCCATATTCAAGCACGGTAACTTGAAATCAGTTGAATTGTTAAGGTAGAGAGTCAACACTTGACTCTCAGATACAATCACAAATACCTTCTCGCCAACGTGAGTAGATCTGAAAATCGATATTAATTGTGAGTAACGCTGATACTGCATCCGATTGCTGCATTTTAGGCACTTAAATACTTCGGAGAGAAATTAATCGCAAAACTAATCGCCTCATGTTTATCCGATCGGCTAGTTTTTAGTATCATGGTTAATACGCATATCAGGCACAGACATAAAGAATACCTGACAAGTACATATTCACGGTTGCAAAAAGAGCTGAAGATCTTCTGGATCGTTAATTGACAGGTTTCTGCGTCATCGAAAAGTAGTTTTGTTTGGTTCATGCATCGTTCCGAATGACCAATTCACCAGCTCATTTCAACGAATAGTGTGTCTTATCGAATGCTCACTGTTTGACAATTTGTATAATGTGTTCATTGAAGATCCCAAGAAAAATATTAAGAGTTATTTTCTACTCTAGAAAAAAGCAACTTCAAAAACAGGATATGCCGATGGTTGGTGCATTTCCTATCAATTTGTGATGTGATTCATAAAACGCAATCTGTTATCGATCATTTTATCATAAATCACTTCATAATTGATTATTAGATTGAGTGTCACCTCAAAAATGACAGCTTACAGTGACAATTCATATATCAAAGGATTCAGGTTTTTGTGGAGATTAAATTCCTGAGGTCCAAAAAGTATTTGAATAACTTTTAAAAGAGTTTCTTTGCAAATTCTTCTTGCATTTACTTATCATCGATTCGATGCTTGAGATTTCAATATTTAGCAGCATGAAGCTTGTTAATTAGCCTATCAAGTAGGATCAAAATTTTCTGATAAAAGTCGAAAATCATTTAATTTAAAATCTATTCTGCTTTCTGTCTCAATTTTCTAGTTTGTTAACTTTGCAAGTTTGATTCATTCATAGCTTATTTTTCCTCAAGAGCCTACTTGGATCTGTAAATAGAATTTATTGTAGGCTCATTGAAAATAATTGCATAACTTGAGTGTAAATGCTTAGATTAGAATGCGGCTCGAATTCGACTTTATTTATCCATGTGGATTGAATAACGTGTCCTGTATATGATTTTATGATTCAATCAATACTTAATAAATTAAGTTTTATTTTTTGTTTGAATAATATTGTTCACTGATTTTGAGTGTGACTTGTTCTTTCAGCATCAGGTTGTTAGTTTCAGCATTATGATAAGTATAAGAAAATGCTATTATTGACAAGGATGAGTCTTATAAAAGTCTGAAGTTGAGTTCCAAATTACTGATTGAGTCAAAGGTTTTGTATAGGTTTGACTGGTCAAGATCAACACTTCTTCACACGTTCATCACATGCTGAACGTGCGGCTTATGAGGAAGTCTACTTCGCAGTTCACGGTTGATTTGGTCGACCGTAAAAGCTGGATGCTCCTTAACGATCTCACGCAGCGTGCTTCGCATTTCGTCATCCAGCTTCGCATTTCGTCTTCCGCCCCACGAATTTAGACGAGGTGCCTCCATCGATCGTCGGACAATGGGGTAAGCCGTACTCCTATTTATCCCAAGATGTCGAGCAAGGTCGACGTAGTCGTCACCTCGTGCATCTGCCGCAATCAAGCGCTCGCGATCCTCGGTTGAAATCAATTGTCGGCGCGCGGTCATAATTTGCAAACTTTCGGTAATGCTGCACTTGATTTGACTTCTTTATATGCGCCTGTCACTGACATTCTAGGTGAGCGGAGAATTTCGTTCAATTCGATACAAATTGTGCACTTGATCTGTCATTATGCTGTTGAATTGACAAACCCGAATGCCTAATCGGTAATGCTTCGCTTGAAATGACAAATTGCTCTTGATGCATCTAATGCTGCACCTTGGTTTGACATTATCCTGTTGAAATAACAATGCTGCAGCTGAAACGGCTGTTCACGTTGTTGACCTGTCAAACCTATAAAATGTTATTCTTTCTTCTGTATAATGTCTTGATGATAGTCAATGCATTGATTATTTCTCCAAAACAGCAATAATGCACATCACATGCGGTAGAGAGCTACATGAAATCGAAAATAAAGTCCCATTGGGGATGTAATTAATACGGAGCTGCTGCTCAGTGGTGATATTCGCTGCGGGCATTCCCGCATTCCGAGAAAAACAGATTCCAGCGGGAAAACATGGAAGAAATTTGTGGGAGAAATTTGATTTTGAGCGATATCACCACTGGTGCTGTTCCACCATATCCTCCTAATATATTTTCTTTTAAGCCATATTAATTTGCCTATCACGAAGTTCCAAGCAAATGAACATGGCTTAGGAGAAAATACGTTACGAAGGTTTTCCCGAAGTGTGTGTGTGTAATATTGCAATAAAACATTTCATTAGATTTAGTGCTTTGATAACTTAGTCAATAGCTCAGTCTTTTCAAAGAAGTAGTCTACAGTCGTAGACCAAGCATATTAGGTGGAACAGCACCAGTGGTGGAACTTCGTGATTTCTGTTGACTCAGCTCATTAGCGCATATTGAGAAGTTTGCTCAGATTAAGTAAATTTTTGACTGACTTATTGATTAATTTAACCCATTTCTGCCCGGATATTTTAAAAGTCAATTGTACTTAAATGCAATTTGCGTGCGCTGTGGGCATTGTACGAGGTTGGAAGTGGTGGCACTAGAACCGCGTTGCTATCCTTTTTTATTTGATCACATTTTTGGCCGCCCTAGGGATAGTATTGCATCGGAACGGTCCAAAACTTCACGTCGAAATGCTTTCAAAGGCAACATTGATGTCAGATGGGTTCAAGCTCAATCAGAGCGGTCGCCGCGACCGCCATGGTCAGTCGCCTTCGGAGTCGCCCTCAGCGTCGCCGGGGATTCCTATTTGTCCACCGCCCTGACTGCCTGGGGCGGTCGCCGTAAGAGCCGGGGCGCAGTCGCCCGGAGGTCTAACAGCGGTCGCCAAGCAGATGAGGTGCGGTCGCCTGTAGGTAGCTGCGGTCGCCGATTCTACCGATTTGCCCCTACCCTTCAGTTGAAATTTCCCATTGCGCTATTAATTAGTAAAACACTAGCTATCTCCCTAAGATGCGGGTGCTTCAGTATTGCTCCACTGAAAACCAATAAGCTTCCTAGCTATGAGGAGTAGTAGAAATAAAACGAAATTACACAGAATACGATATTTTGCAATACACCTGCACCGATTCAATGAAAATTTAATGTGCACACATGAAAATTGTATTTATAAGCACTGAAGATACAAAAGTACAACTTAACGATCGAAAAATACAATTGTTCTATGGAGGTTACAAAATGTTCTATGAAAGGCATCGAAAGACATATGTAGTACAATCTAAATAACAGGAACTTTCTTAATAACATTGAAATTTGATGACTCCAAATTGTCAGAAAAAAGCATCGATTTTCCAGTTACAATTTCAACAGAAACATGCGGGTTTGATGTTGTTAATAAAGTTCCTGCTATTTAGATTATATGCACAATAACAGCTACACAGATAACCAGGATATAACACCAAATACAAGAGATGAAAAATTGAGTCACCTATTGAGAAAAGGGGCATCAGGCACAATTACTCAGCTGCAGGGGAGCGTTGGTGGCTCCTTCCATCAGATCTATCTTTTGCGTGCTTTAGTACGCTCTGCAAAGAGGCCTCTATTTCCTTCTCAGTCACATGAGATCTAGAAAGTTTGATACCGCACGATAAATTCGGGAATTCTTGAATGGAAATTTGTTGTTCCTGCCGTGAAATGAATACTTCTTCGAAATATCCGCAGCCAAAATCCTTCAAAATATTCGACGGCATAAATTGTTTAGTCCGCTGCCGCCGATCAGTGAGAACTGCTTTGCCTGAAAAATAAAGCTGCTTTTAAAATGGTGAAGCTTCTCCACGTACGTCAGTACATTTCCACTTCATTGTGGTGTACCTAAATCAAACAGAGCAAATAATTTCAAAACGATGTGAGTGGCTTTGTGATTCCAGTAAATCATTTGTCTGCAAAAGTCATTTAAATGATTCAGTTAATAATCAGGTCGTGGGTAGCACCGCTCTTTTAATGCCGACAATCATTGAGTGATGCAAATGACAGTGACAGCTTCTGCCTTCATTTTGAATTGAAAATCTCACGTGTGCCTAATATTGAAAGTAGTCAACTAGTCATCCAGGTCAATATAAACCTTAATTATGCATTAAAGCAAGTCTACATAAAGTTCGACGTAGAAACACTGTTTAGACCAAAGGTCAATATAAACCTTGATTATGCATAAAAGCAAGTCTGCATCAAGTTCGATGTAGAAACACTGTTTAGACCGGCTCTATCTGCTGAGCCACAGGAATTACGACCAATTTTAATAACCAGACAGAAAGCAGTCACTGCCAAATTCTGAACGTTATAGCGAGCTAGTGAGTGAGCGAAATGCCATTTCGGTGCTCTGGCTCAGATTTGCGCGACTCATCTTTCTCTCTATTCATGCAACGAAACCGTTGAATGACAGTCGTAAGTCAAGGAATAAGTGGACCGGTCTCTTAAAAGAATTAGTCAATATCATGCGCTCCTGCAGGATAGGAATAAAAAACATCACTATAGGCTGTGAAGTTTATCAGTTTATCAGATAGAATTGGAGGTCTGAAACAACTCATCCAATATTTTCGAAAATCACCCGGTAATTTCTTCAATTTCCTGGTGATAGAATATGTTATGAAGATTGATACGCAACCGGAAATACATTCATTCTCTGGACTGTGATCAATTGCAGCGCTCGCATCTTGAAACAACTATCAGATTATTTGTTAGAAAATGTTAACATGCAAAAAGTTTAATACAGCTCTTCTATTTCTTCTGAGATCTATCTAATAGAATTGATGACATGGCCACAGAAGAAATTGTGACTAGACATGGCCAAAGGCGAGCGAACGGTTTACGGCTAGACGAGGCTTCAGATAGAAAATATCAGCTCAGCTAAAATTCTGGCCGTTGTAGCCGATAAGATATGTGAAACAAGAATTTTGAAGATTTCTGCCACGATTGAAAAATCCAATTAACTGTGCATAGCTCTCATTATTTATATCTGTTTAAATTTGCATTCTGAAGGCTACACATTCGCACATAAAACTTGAACAGATTCAAAACGATTAAACCTAATAGTGTGGCACTCTGTGTTAGTATATGGCCCTTTTATATTCGCAGTTCAAGGAATGGGATATTCACGAGCCTGGATGAAGTACTTCCGAAGATTAGACACTTTTTATAAACCGGCATAGACGCTTTAATTCCAATCGACTTAAGACAGGCTTTCTCGATCTGACGAAATCATTTGCTTCAAGCAACAGTATCAATTAATCTATATTGACAAGCTATCGACTCATCAATTACACAGATATCCCTGAAAATTGCAAAATATTTTTTGTAAAACATTAAAATCTTCTTTCAAAGAGAAAGAAGTTCGAATGAGACTCATTAAGCTTACTAAAAATAATTAAGACTAATTTGCCGATGAAGTTGAGCACGTAAAGCACGCGAATTTAAGAAAATTCAGCTATAGCTTCGTCTATGTTCAGCTATACAGAGGTACGCCTATCGCGATGATGCATAAATGTAGTGGTAACATGTAAAAATGAGACAACTTAGTGAAATCTCTGTGGGAATGAGGTTGGTTAAATGAAATATTTTAAACGTTGCAGCTTACTCGAAAATGTTTACCCCTCATGTCTAATGTCCGTCTAATCCACGCCCCTCTAATGTCACGTTACCAGAATTGACTTTATCTCATTGCAGCGAACCATCAATTAGAGCCAACGCTGTGCAAAGTATCTTGCAGTCAAAGCTCGATAATTAAGAGTATAAATACCAGGTTTACTATCTCTTAATTATTGAAAGTCTGAATTCAAAAGCAACTTATATAAGCCGCCAAATATACAAAAAATGCCGCGGCCGTATGATCTTAATTGACCGAAGTCTTAATTGTCCGTGTCCGAATTAACGAGCTTCGACTGGATTTACTGTATTCATGCGAAGCGATTCGTTAACGATGTCATTCTGTCCGCACGATTCTATTTGAATGGTCGTGAAAAATTGGCTTGCTTTACCTATAGTCAAATATTTATAACCAGAGGAACACTTTTTACATCACATCTAATTCAAAAGTTATCTGTTGAAATATTTCAGTCAATTCAGTGCTTGGTATAATGTGTAGTGCGCAGGTAAACCGCTATTAATTACTTAATTTATCTATCATCACTTCATTCGACTTACCTGATACGAATTTCGTTTGATAAGTAATCCGTTCTATCAATATTTTCGGCTCAAGATATTCCTCGCATTTTCTATATTGTAATTTGGTTGATAATCCATTAATAAGATCAATCAATTTACATACGATGTCCACAGGTGTCAGTCAGGCAACTCCAAAAGTATACTTGTACATTGTAATGCAGCACAGTATGGTTACACATGGTTCACTCAACTTTTTAAGTAGCCACTGCTTTGAATTGTCTTAAATTGAAAAACGTAATTTACTTAAATTACAGGTGCTCTATATACAAGGTTGCAAGAGGTATCCAAGGAGACATGATAAAATACACAGATTCATAATCCCCGTATTGACGTATCTAATTTTAGCATTGCACTTGAAACGTAGATCACTTGGTTATTAAAACTCAAAATGTAGGCGTGGACAGCAACTGATTGATCTGCATTTAGACATGAAGTCAGATATTTCTTTGTTTCAAGGGCCATTAATTCGAAAATTAAGTATACTTAAATGACTACGGATCAATCTTGTAAGCTTATTGTAATGCTTGTAAGCATTAGGCGGAAAATTCTCATGGATGGATGTCTGAAATGAAGCTTACCTTTGCATCTTCATTATTATTGTCTGTTAAGACGGGATGTTCATCAGAGATTGCTTCGCAAATGAAGGATAACTGCGTTGAATCCAAATACCTATCGGGAATAAAAAGAAAATTTCGTTTATTTATATGAACTTTATATGAACCACTATCACAATTTAGCTCATCTTGAATATTCTGACTAAGCACAGCTTCCTTTTACGCAAATGCTGACAATTACTTTATTAACCTTATTCAAACTTTTTGCACATATGGCTTTTATCAAGTTAATTTCCGAAATACACAGTACACAGATTTTTTCCGATCGCGAGGTTTCGGCTAACAGCTTGATCATATAGAATGAAAGCAATGAAAAACACACGGGTCAGACAGGAGGCGTAATTTCAACGCGAAATTAACTTACTTCTTTCTAATTACTTTATTATATAACCGGATATGAGGAGACCTGCTGTCCTTAAAATAGCTAGGTCAATTTTTGGGGTACCCACACATTAATTAACATAAGGAAAATGGTAAGATGTTGAACGTGAGCTATTTGACTCACTTTTTGTTCGATGGATGAAGTCCGAAATGATTAAATAAATTAGTTTCCTTTACGGTTCTATATCTGCAACCGTTTATGCCACATTCGAAGACCATTCAATTCAACAAATAAATTGGGAAATTATTTCTGGGAATTCAGGGGATTTCAGGGGGGACTACACTCGAAATGTACTAGTAAATAGTTTGATCATAACCATCATCGATTATCAAAAAAAATTTGTGGATGACATTGATACTGTACTAACGGATAGCCTATCGCAAATTTTAAAATTTTCATATATTATGCCTACTGCACACGCACACATTTTCTCTCATTTATTCTTCTTTGCCTACAGCAGGAGCGATAATTTTCAATGCTACTGACATCATATTTACTCAATTATAACGTCAACAGGCTCTCGTCTAAGCATTTGCAAGCATATTTGCGTCATGCATTCAATGTCTGTAAAGTCTGGACATCTCATCACGTCTTTTACACATTTACAAACATGTGTTAGCATATAATTATTGGTCAACATGACACATTCTTATGATAATCTGGTCTTCGACATCGTGGACAACGTGCAGAGTAACTCATTTGACATCCGAATCATGTTAACGGTTGGATTATGTTTGGGGTGTTTTAGACACCCCAAGAGATTTCAAATGAAAAAAAAATTGAGATCACACTATCGCACAATAAATTCCTTTTATGACTTTTAATTTTATGTCGTATAGAGCATTAAACAGGAATATGAAACTCATACACTGCTTTGTACAGGATCAGGCACGCAATCATAGTTATATTATGTTTGGGGTGTTTGAGACACCCCATACAATTTGTGCATCATTTGACTGCTATTATGTTGAAATTCAGCTGTCGAGATTGAAGCTGGTTCAGCTATCTACAATCTCAGACATCTGTCGACGAACGGCGCAGTTTGTGGCAATATCTATGTAAAGCATTCGCGATTCATGAATGCTGACTAAGTGAATAGGCGCTGTCTATGACCCTGTTGTTGCGTGAGAATGCGCTCGGAACTAATTATTGATTCGAAGCTAGCATCTTTCTCTCACATTCATCGAGAAAATGAAAGCGCGTCGACCTCGTCGGAAAGCTGCTGCTGAAGCATTACGCCAGCTCAATCTTTTAGAAGATGAAGAAATTGATTTAAGTGTTTTGCCTGATGGAGATTTGAATGATGGACCATCCATTCACGGCGACAGTGGTGTAGGACAGAGCACACACGTAGGCCTAGATCAAGACGACGATTATCTCATAGAACTGCCTGAAGAAAGTCTTATTCCTCTGGATACCGATGACAGTGATGATAGTGACAGCGAAAATTCTACTCCGGAAAATTTAATCTCACCTTCGGGGATTCCATCTAATATCCAACATCATGGCAGAGCACCGGTCAGGAACGTTCTTCGCACACGACCGGGTGTGATTCCGGGTGTGAATCCGTCGTCAAATAAGGACTCATTTCTTCTGTTCATGGATTCTATTATTGATGACGCTGTACGATTCACCAACTTAGAGGCAAGAAGAAGAATATCTGAATATAATCGAAATCATCAAATTGGCAAAGCGTGGAATAAGATCGATAGAGATGAAATGGAGGCTTTTATTAGACTCCATGTGATTGGTGGTGCTCTTAAATCAAATTATCGGAATACACTTTCATTGTGGTCCGAGAGAGACGGTCAACCTGTCTTCAGAGCAGCAATGTCTCGAGAACGGTATTTATTCATAAAGAGATTCTTCAGATTTGATGACAGAACCCGACGCGATTCAAACGACCCTCTGTCTCCAGTCCGGGATGTATCGAAAACGTTTGTTGAGAAACTCCAGCAATTCTACGTCCCTCATGAGAATCTTACGATCGATGAGCAGTTGCTAGAGTTTCATGGAAGAGTGAAATTTCGAGTTTACATGAAATCCAAACCAGCCAAATATGGGATCAAAATTGTATGGCTGTGCGATGCAAAGACTTCATATGCACTAAATGCAGTACCGTATATCGGAGAAAGCACATTATCTGCCAGTGAAAAGAATGGAATGTCTATTCCAGAAGCGACTACAATGAAAATTCTTCAACCCTTCCTCGGAAAAGGTTATAATGTGAGTGCAGATAACTGGTTTACCAGCTCATCACTTGCAGAAAGGATGTTACTAAAGAGAACAACACTAGTGGGAACTGTCCGCTCTAACAATAGAGATTTGCCAGCCAAAGCAAAGTCTACGAATGGACGGACGAAGAAATCTTCTGAATTTTTTGCTTCGGGGGACCAAGTCCTTGTTTCGTACTGGGATAAGGGGACGAAGCCAGTGATATTGCTTTCTTCGATGCATGCTGATGCTCAGACAGATGAGTTGGGTTTCCCCGAAATCATTCAGCATTACAATCAAACCAAGTCTGGCGTCGATTCTATGGACCGAATGCTAAAATATTACACTATCAAAAGAAAATGTTGCCGCTGGACCTACGGATTTTTTTGCAATATGGTTGACGTTGCCTTATTGAATGCCTCAGTTATTATGAGGCCAGAAACCCAATCACGAGAGAGTACATTATTTCGATTCAATTTCTTGATGGATGTCGGATATGAGTTAGTTGATCGTCATATCAAGAATATCGCTTGTCGAGCAATCGCAATTCAAAATCTGCAAAACTTGCTATGAATCTTCTGGGATACAAGTTTGAATCAAGCATCACAGCGGGAATTCCATCAAGCCGTAGTGGCCGCTGCAAAGAATGCACACGCGACAAGGATAGGAAAACAAACCAAAAATGTTCGATATGTAACTCTTTCGTGTGTTGTTCGTGTGCATTGTTCAGACTGTTCTGGCAAATGATCATTATACTGCAAAATGTGTGTTGAAACTCCCTGAATAGTGAATGACATACTCGTAAACAGCCCCAATTTTCGAAAAATTTCAAACGTGTCTGTTGATTGTGCATATGATTTTTGCTGAAAAAATCAGATTGGCCTATTGAATGTAATTTTAGAGTAACTAGGGCCAAAGAATTATGTTGTGAAAGCTGTAGATGATGTGTAATGAAAATTCGCTCGTTTTATCTCGCGCTTTATCAGTAATATTTTCTTGGGAGAGTTGCTAGAAACTAATTACAAGTTGTGGGAAACAAATTTCTAAGAAATTTTGAATAATTTCTTGATGGGGTGTCTGAGACACCCCAAACGTAAACCAACTGATTTTAATCTCGACGTAACCCAACCGTTAAGCAAGTCTGGGGAGGTCCTCCAAGAAAGTGCTTTTGCTTGAATTAGTGACCAGAACGGAATTTGCCATAAAAACGTGTCTCTTTCACTTAGCGAAATTGTGAAATGATAGAAATAGTGCACAATTCTTGTGATAATCTGGTCTTCGACATCGTGGACAACGTGCAGAGTAATTCATTTGACATCCGAATCATGTTAAGCAAGTCTGGGGAGGTCCTCCAAGAAAGTGCTTTCGCCTGAATTAGTGACCAGAACGGAATTTGCCATAAAATCGTGTCTCTTTCACTTAGCGAAATTGTGAAATGATAGAAATAGTGCACAATTCTTGTGATAATCTGGTCTTCGACATCGTGGACAACGTGCAGAGTAATTCATTTGACATCCGAATCATGTTAAGCAAGTCTGGGGAGGTCCTCCAAGAAAGTGCTTTTGCCTGAATTAGTGACCAGAACGCAATTTGCCATAAAAACGTGTCTCTTTCACTTAGCGAAATTGTGAAATGATAAAAATAGTGCACAATTCTTGTGATAATCTGGTCTTCGACATCGTGGACAACGTGCAGAGTAACTCATTTGACATCCGAATCATGTTAAGCAAGTCTGGGGAGGTCCTCCAAGAAAGTGCTTTTGCCTGAATTAGTGACCAGAACGGAATTTGCCATAAAAACGTGTCTCTTTCACTTAGCGAAATTGTGAAATGATAAAAATAGTGCACAATTCTTGTGATAATCTGGTCTTCGACATCGTGGACAACGTGCAGAGTAACTCATTTGTATCCTCCTATTTTTGTATCATGTCATTTAAGTTCTAACTCTTATTTCATAATACCGGGTAGCCCAAGTAGCTACAAGGGATCGAATTGTAAGATAGCCTAATAGCCCTACTATAAGCACAGTAGAAAAATGTGTGGGAGACACGATAATTGCGAATGGTTTAGGGTTATTTGGGTAGTTTACATAATTCAAGTTAACCTGTATGCGGGATGTAATGGACTAAGCTGAAAGCCTTAGGTATCTTATAATTTTTTCCTCTTGTCGTAGGCTTTTACATGTGATAGGCACAAATGCAGCATTTCAGTAGGCCTACATATTCAAAGTACGTTTTAATAACCTAAACAAGCTAGTAAATAATTTCTGTATAAATAGTAGCTCCAAGAACAAACCCGCTTTTTTACGAAGCATCTAGGCTTACATGTAGAGCGTATCAAGTTAGGTATACCTTCTAGAGAAAATACAGGTACCTAACTTCTCGTAGACTCGTTTACTGATTCGTCCAACTGATGTTGAGTGAGACATAAAGGTAGACATAATTACATATGTGATAGGCCCTGGGAAAGTTACATCCCTCGAGCATGGGTGGTACGCCGGTACGTAGTTGATTCGCTGAGATTGTCTATTCTTCCCTATGTGTAATAGGAAATGAATGCTAAGGAATACAGTTTTTAACTTCTTTTCGCCGTGCGTGAGTCGAATAAACCTTCAAGATAACTTTCTAATAACTCTCGTCTACCGAACTCGAGTTTTGATTTTGATGGACATGGCGAGCGACATGTCGAGGCCACGAGGTCTTCACTTTTCTCCTCCCTAAACATATTCTTACCTATCCAATGCAATTTATAATATGAATAATACAGGTTATCAAAATGCGACTCTTACTGTTTCGAGTCTCAATTCAAAAATAATTATTAACCATAATTCTACATTCTAAAGGTACAACATAACATTCTCATAATTCAAGGGTATTCCGGGGTATTCAAAGAAATATGTTACATAAATAATTATCAATGGTTTAAATTTATGCGAACGTTGAATATTATTTATGTCTTATTCACATACTATTTCACTCAATGGCTAATCACATAAAAAACGATGCGACAGACGTGTAGTTCATTTGAAAGAACAGGAGCGTAAGTTTGACAGTTCTCACTCGTCGAAGACAGCAAATTCTAATTTCATTATCCATTGAAAGCAGTCGGCGTATTCTCATTGGTCTATCATCAAACTTAAGCCAATTAAAAAGGAGCGCTGACTCTTTCGTATGATTAAGTTTGTCACTTGTGTTGAATGTTTCATTCCATTTCTGATCTGAAGATCATTTCAAATGTCCCTTAATCCACAAATGATATCTAGATCCTTGATTTACGCTTCAAGCATAACTTTTCATTGCTCTAGAACTCAAAACCAAATATATATATATTCATTTTCTTCTCAGTGAAATCAATCACATGTACAGAAATGTTAAAGTTTTACAAGTTAAAATCAACGAATGATGATTGAGATGGAGCACGTGATTCTCAAATCAACGCTCTGCTTTTCCATATGCTAATGTTAATGAATGTGAATGAGAAATGAAGACATTGATGGGGTGGGTGATAGGAGAATAATTGATGAATCTTAATTGCTGAAGAAGTGGATGGATGGAGCACCCGCTGAATGTCACTCATTGTCAACTTGCTTACGTCATTAAGCTGACATTGAGATGTTACAACTGCATTGCAATGAATTCCAAAAGACGTTGAGTGATACAGTCATTTTAAGTCAGTAAGAGCCTCTCGAAATGTTATGCGTCTTATAATACGGGCGTAAAATAATAAGTCACCGCACCTACAGACAATCTGATTCATACATTCTAACCATATTCTAAGTCATTGATCTCTTTGAGCGCCCTCTACAATACTTTTCATAATTTGCATTTCACATGATTTTATTGCAATATACAGATTGTTTCATAAAAAATGGATCACCCTTAAACATCGCCTTAACTTCAACTTTGTCTAACTCCGCCAAACTTGAACGAATTTCTCTGAAATTTGGAAGATATGTCAGTTGTGCTTACTAATATCATTGTTGGAAATTTCAAGCATGAATATTGAGTTGTTTTCCTGTTATAGATAAAAAAGTAGTAGATAATTTGATCTTCATTTAGCAATGTTACACAAAATCATACCTCACTCTTATAAAATTACATTTGTTTCCTTTGTTATGTAATATGTTGTTCTACAAGCCAACAGCTATCAAGCAAAACAAAAATAAAGAAAATCGGGCAATCAGAGCCAGTATAGCACCATTATTCATCAACGATAATGTAGCTGCTACATGTGATTAACTGGACTTCATGTTCCATAGCTTCCTGACTTCGTTGCGGTGGTGTTGGCAGCACTCCTGATTGCTTTCAGCTAGAAATCTATCTCTTACCGGTTGAAAACAATACAAAGCACAAATGAACAATAACGAGATCGCATTCACAAAAGGCAAAGTGTCAGCCTTGCTAGAACTAGTGTTTTCTTTGCGAGCTACAAGCAAGCGACTAAATGTCCCTTACACAAATGTGCATCGATGGCATAATGATGATTTTCGACTCTGTCGTAAAGAGGGCTCTGGCCGTCCACGCAAAACATCCAAACGTAGAGACCGCCTAATTTTGAGATTTGTTAAAGTTGATCCAAGTCTCTCGTTAACTGAGATGGCTGCACTAGTCTCGTCTATTTCTAAGTCCACTATTCGTAGAAGACTTATTGAGTCGAATTTCAAGAGCTGTAAGAGGCCCTCTCAGATCGAATTATCAGATCAGCATACAAAAAGAAGTTATTTATGGATGATAATGCTACGTGTCACAGGAGTAGTAGAGTCAACTTATGCAAGTCTCAATTAGGGCTTAGGACATTATCTTGGCCAGCTCGTTCTCCTGATCTGAATCCCATAGAAAATGTATGGAGCATTCTAAAACGTAACGTTCGTCGTTCACTGCTACCTACAGATGGCGTATCACAACTTACGTCACTGTTAAAAAGAGAGTGGAGAAAGTTAGATCAGTCAAAAATCAACGATATCATCGAATCAATGCCTAGACGAATTGGCAATGTCATTGACAATAAGGGTAGGGCCACAAAATATTAGCTTCTTAAGAACCGTTACTGTATCATAGCTTATCAGATTATATAAGGACATTTAAATATATTAGGGACATGAAATAACATGAAAAATGCTTTCTGTATCATACTTATGTTTTATTTAGTCAAATTTTAGGATGATCCACTTTTTATGAAACGGACTGTATATAACTTTCAGAAACTGCAATTTTTCAGTTTATATATAAATCGTAATAGTTTTATATCATCAAATTATAAATTGCACTATTTCTGTATTATCGGATATATATTGCAATTTTTCCGCAATTTTGTCAACCAGTGTGGCCTACGGACCCTATGAAATATTGCAGACCATATTTCGGACCTTCACATATATTGTGAATACGGACCCTCTAAAGATTTCATGCAATATTGGATAAAATCAACTTTGCTTTTTTCTTTAAACTTTATTGTTAGCAATTTTTCAGGTATGCAAGCATTAATCAGTAATAAATAACACACGTGACAGAATTTTTCTCAAAATAATTTCGGACCATCGTAATACGGACCCTTTCCTACCTGTAATACGGACCATTTTGCCTAACAGTGTAGAGACACGAATGAAACTTCCAGATTATTCTGCGCTATTTCTTTTTGTGAAATGAAGCGATGACCTCTATTTCACCCCTCGAGTTGAAATGTGATCTTCCGATTGCGCTGCGCTATCGAAGGCGCACGAGAAAGTTATCTGCTATCGGGCTGGACTGGACAAAGCGCTCTTCTATTAATAGAATTCTCTCTCTCCATTCTCTCCCTCACTGTATCACAGGCTTGAAGCGACCGAGATATTATGCAACACTCATTGAGGATTCTTCCATTCATTCACAATTTAATGAATGAACAATAATACAACTTGCAACCTTGATTGACCAAAAAATTGACAAGCGGTGAAATTCAGGCATAGTCAGAATCATGGTCAGAATGATATAAAGTTCACGGTCAAGTCAAGAATTTTGAGCAATTTTTTTCATTGTCATCGATGCGTCATGCAAATATATATGAAGCATTGCAACCAAAGATGTTTGACGCAACATTTCACGATTGAATGCATCATCATCATGTAGCGAAAATCACTGAGAGAAATGAGAGCTAAGGTTATTTATTCCAAGGAAAAACTTGCCTAGATGTGCCAGACAGCCGATCGATGACAGTTTCGGGCCAGTCCACTAACATTGGAGATACGTTTTTCTTAGAAATCACAACAAATTCGCTGCTCAATGTGTGTGACAACTCTGGGGTCGTTCTATTTCAAAATTAGCTCGTGTGAATTTAAGGGCTGACTCACGACCACTCCTTGTCAAAAAAATAAACGTGAAAATTGGGGGGGGGCAAACCTCGACTTCAAGACATCACATTTCACGTCATTTTTCGATGAGAGCGGTCACAAATTGATATGATCATGCATTTTTACTTCCAAATAAGCCATTTTCGAAAAATTTGTTGGTCCCAATTTTTTCATGTGGCCCAAGACTTTTTGACGAGGGACCCACGACTCATTTTCTCGCGGGAAATGCATCGATTTAGTTTGATTAAATGCGTTCGAATTTCTGCATCAGAAGCATCTTTTTCCACAAGCATTCTACATTTGAGTCTTAATTAGAAACTCTGAAGCTGATTGCCGAAATTTTTGCAATTTATCAGTTTTGCGAAGCCGGAATATTGCCTTTCTGACATCATGGAGGCTAGTTAAATGCTAAAACCAGACATATGATGAAGGTCGCCGTTGACACTCGAGGCAACTGCTGACAGCGGTCGCCGGGCAACGGTCGCCCACATACAGTCGAGGCGACCGCCACCAGGAGTCGCCGGGCGGCGGCGACTTCGGCGACGCCGAGGGCTGTCGCGGCGACCGCTGGGCGACTTTTGTGGTTGATAGGGAGGTTTCTTTCTGTGTGTGAAACATGAATGTGTTGTTGAAAACGGAATCAAGATGAACCAATGAGAGGCATTCACGGCTCCTTCGACCATAGAAATAGATTGTTTATCTGAAATTGACTCAAGGTCGCGGCACATCCGGGGGAACTAAGTTGGGGCATGAACCACCAATGAAAAGCTTAGAATCGCACATGTGATTGATTCTAACCCAATCATACAGCCGTTGACAAGTGTATCTAAGTCAAAATGCGTGCGATTTTTGTGCCACTATTGTGTATTGCATGAAGCTTTACTTCCTTCCATTCTAGAGGTGTTATTGTTATCAATTTCTATGCCTTCGACACTGCGCATTTAGTCACGTACTCCTGCAGTATTGAACATGGTGATTTCTCTGTCACGTGTGACTTGCTCAACTTGACGACCCTTGTCCCGAACATCCCGGGTCTGTCCTCCGTCACAGTGCTCTGTCGCTCACCATCGAGGCATCCACTCCCGTCGACTTCATATCGCCGGTCAGTTTCCAACCAGGTTTCCTTCAGACGGCAACGACTTCTCTATCCCTCCACTCGCAGACAAGATGTTTGTGTATGAGGATGGTTCTCCTCATGACGCTGCATGTTCGGACCATATCAACGTCTTCGATCTTGTTACTCTACGCTTGCTGTGACAATACTACTTGTGACCACTTCCAGTAATACATTGCCAACAGCAGGTCATGCCATCAACCGACATTTGTGATAAGTATCTAATTCCATGTACATTAATGCTACGTCTGTAACATGAGCCTCGGCTACTTATTTAGCTTAGAAATTGTCAGGTGATTCCTCGTTTAGAGTTCAGGATTATCTAGTTAATGGGCTACAGATCTATTCAACATTAGCTAGATGTGGCCTGCTGATTACTAAGCACTTTGATGAGGTAGACATCGAATTTGAAAGGCAAGATGTCACTGTCAAAGATTAATGGTTTGACCCATAGCATGTTCTTTGGTGAACTTTCACAATTTATTGACATGACACTGTACATGCCCCAAAAGTGTTTAATTTTTTCATTTGCCCCAGCCCTTGCAAATTATTATTTCGATAGCATTTATGACTAAACCGCATACTTCATCATCTTTGCCTTTATGACGATCCTTTCCAATGATCAGCGCAGCATTAGTCTACTATTCATGATTAAAAGTAGTGTATCGTAATGGGAATTATTCTATAAAGATAAGCAATTCAATTGATTGATTATTGTAAGAACATTACATTGATTGCTTTGATTACGACAGTTTGGTGATGTTTACAAAACTTGATGTGAACAAGAATTCAGCAAGACTAACCCTAAATGAGGTGCACTATTCCCTGGTCGACGCCTGGCCTAGAAATCAACACGAAACATTGTCAAGGAAAGTGAACAGCGCAAAGTTCATGAGTCAAGGGTTTCTCCCACTCCATAGAGTAGGCAGCTCACTGTCAATTACATCAATAATGTGATACCGGGTTCGATTTCATCAAGTGAACACTTCTTGGTATCTAGTACCGCATGCGAGATTTCCAGTTTGGAGAAACTATCAGGGAACTGTCTGACATGAAAACATGACGCAGAAGAAAGAATAATAGACCTATTTAATCCTCGAGTCACTGTCATTAGTTTGGAGAAGTAATTACTTTTTGGTAAGGTACAGTATTACTTTTTTGTCATCTATTTTGTTGCATTAACACATAACTTTAATGGAAGTGGTCAATCTTCAAGACTCAGCCTCGTCGATAGGAATACTTTCTTACACTTGTCATGTCACAAGCTACCTGAAAAAGCCACAAACGGTCATAATTAACTTCAAGACTAAATTATAAAATGAACTTTCATTTTAAGTTGAGTTTGTAGTGTTAAAACTAAATGAGAAATCGTTATTTGAATTCCGATTTGGACTCTGGAGTCACCCTATATAATACTTCTTGATAATGTCTTCGAGAGAATTAAGTATACATGATATATTCTGTAGTCTCGGTGGCATAGTGGTGAAGTACTTGGCCTCGCGATCTTTTGATCCAGAGGTCGATCCCCGAGAGTGTCATTGGAAGTCGGCAGGAAGGGCATCCGTACTAAAGATCACAACGCCCGTTAACAGTGACTTTAAACGATCATCTTTTATTTCGTATATTATAGATGACTCCTCAAAAGTATTCAGCAAAAAAAATAATAATTTAAGTTACTGAATCTTAATTGAATCATAAAATCGTATATAAGAAAATGCATTTTTACTCCAACCATTTATGACTCAATTCTACGCAATGATCTTCAGTGATCCTACAATGTATTTGTTAATGCAATAAATGAAATAAATTTGCAAAGTTAAAAACTCGAGCTTTGAGTCAATAAGAAGACTCCGTTTCGATTCTTTGTATGAAAACTTGAATCATGATGCTGTTAATGACCAAACCTAGCCAGCTAGAATGCTAAGAACATCTAACTCCTTCTTCCTAACTGCTGTAATCTATTGCTTCCTTTTGCCATCACCGCACGCAAAGTCATAGAGATCCGAGCCGTTGTCTATTCGTCTATATTGTGGCAGTGGAAATGACATCTGAATTCTGATAAGTTGCTATTCATCATTCAACGTTGTCATTTTCAAACAACACATTTGATGATAAGAGACACCAGGCTAGTATTATCACCTTTGGGTTTGTTGCCAGAACACCGTTTGCCTTCATTTTTCAAATATGAACTATTCAGATAATGATTGATGTTCATGCGCTCTATCAAAACTTAATAGAATCAAGCTAGCGGACGTCGGTAATGTTTTGCGAAAAATGAAGTCGAACTGGTCTTCTCACGACAGCTGTCTTCCATCCTTTTGATATTTGATGAAGCATATGAAGAGATCAATTCATCACCAAGACGTTTATATTCTAAAAATGAAGAGAAACAGACGCAGAAGTTGGAACCCAAAATACTCTGAAGTGAAGGACACAAGAGGCAAGCTGTTGCGGTTACCGGAGAGCCTCCATCGATTTGCGCGAATGTGTCGACACGGCAGGCAGACAAACCGAAAGTTAGGACGATGATCATCGACAACCGCTTCTGAACATTTCGACAACCTACAGTGGGACCTTCATAGTTCCCATTGCGAGCTCATGGACAAGTCAATTTCAGTGCATCTGGATCATTTTGATGGATAGGATTGCATTTCTTCTTGTCAGACTTCTTAGATCAACAATAAAGGTGCATGATGCATCTTAGGTCTTCATTCATTTCAGCGTTAATCATCCTGATGGTATTTTCCGTTACCAAATCAAATTCTGTGAAGCACAAGACAGATTCACAGCAGTCAGGGATAATTTATGAATGTAATAAATGAGAACATCAACGTCAAGGTTTTGCATTTCTCAGGCAGAGCGAAGGAAGTGATATTCCGCTTCAAGAGACAGTTTGATGGGCTTCAAGTTTGATGAATACAACCGGATAGAGTTGATGAGAGGAACAGAGCGAAGAACAGGAAGAAATGAATGATTGTAGAGACTTCTTTGAGGCGAAGTGATCACTCCGAGTGTGCTAATCATGCTGATTCGAAACACATTTCTTTATACTAAAATCAATTTTCCAAGATAGTGAGAATGGATGTTGAAAACATGCTCAAGATGCCTATCAATGGTATCCAAATGCTACACTCTAGAGTTTTCATATCGTGGTGAGTCTCAGCGCTACATGTTCTGAACTTACATCTTAACATGATCGCTAATTCTTATCATACAATAATTTATGTATTATTAGGTATTAGGACACGAAACTGTGGACTTCTGCAAGCAGTCCGTCTCTAATTTGAATTTTGAAGGTACATGGATTCATCATCTTCTGCATTGATAACATGCGGTTGTCACATGCGATTGAAATGCGGTCATCATGCGAATATCACATGTGTATAAATTACCGGTAGAATGAGGCTCACTGCATACAGTGCAGACTTGGAGAATGTACCCATGTGTAGAACATGTTGATCATTCATCATTGGCTCTTTAAAAATACATTGAAATACATGCAGTTTTGAAGGCAGATGATAAAAGCATGAGTCTGTTGGAGTTGGAAACAGAATGGCCTACACAGAAATAGCACAGTATAAACTGCGGCAAACCAGCTACCTAGTGTTTTACATCATTTCATAAGTACAGTACGCGACAGCAAGTTGTCATACACCACAAAAACACAGGTCCATTTAAAATGCATTGTATTGAAATGAGTGCAGATTGATAGTAAAAAAGGAGTTGCTTACCAAACATTTGCATCACTAACTGTTTGAATAGCCTAGTACTTCGTCCATCCACCTTTTGAATCTATGACTGATTGAATTCTCCTTGGCATTGATTCCACCAATTTTGCACACATTTCCTTTATTTCTTGGTCAAGAAATTTGAGACCAGTTCTTGCAGTGAGCTTTATTCATGCGCATTTTTGCAATGGCCCACAAATTTTCGATAGGGCTAAGGTCTTCGCGTGAATCCATCTCGACGCAATAAAGATCAATGACTGAATGTGCGCTTTGCATTGAATAGTAAATGTGATGAATCAATCACAGTGGTATCCAAGCAAGACAAGATATAATTCCCTAACCATGAATTGACAGATTTTGAACAGCAATAAAGGAACATAGAAATTGGTGTAATTCATTATCTTAGCGTCATAGTATTCTAACCAAGTTCAAAGCGCAAATATCACATATGGAATAGATGTATGACAAGTTGCTGTCGCGTACTGTAGTTCGAAAATCGGAATTCCATTGATTTGATTCAAAATGCAAAACAAACATCAAGTGTTATTTATTGGCCACTTCTTTTGACACACTACTTACATGTCATCTAAGTTAATGTACCGGTAATAACTAATTAATGCTGATGTTTGTAAGCACAATGCATCACTTGCATCCTCATTTGAAGAATGGGAACAGAAGTGAATATCTGACATTTCATACAACATCAAGAATCATCAGGCCAAGTTCACATCTATCAACATCAACACAACTCCCTGTTTGAAGTGGCAGCTATACCCGGGGTAAATTCTGATACGCGATAAGCATATCAGATCAATTTTTTTCCGCTATTCATTAGATAATGCTTTTAACACGCTAATGACAGTTCGACTGAGTTGATGCAGCAGCTGTTGCAGAGGACTTTTGCAATATTGAAAATAGCAATTTGTAGATTGTGCAAAATCTGCAGCCTACTATTGTGTCTGAATGAATGCGGATTACGTAATTGTTATTAATAGCTCTCTCCCACCTTCGCTATCACTCGTAATCATTTCGACAACTCCTCCCCTGTGCGGATTACATAAATGAGCGACTTCTTACCGATATTTAGTGTAGGCTTTGATTTGAATTTTGAAAGACACGCAAAAATTTATTGGCAGCTGTAGAAGAAGATGCGCTTTGTCCCGTGCAAGCAAGGTAGCATTGAAATCTACATGTACAGAATGAACAGTCAAAATTAGATGCTGGATTAGTACATCTGAAGGCACATAATGACAAGACTACAATGCAAGTATACGTGTATCATAATGAATCTAATTTTAGATAAAAGTTAAGTGTGCATTTTGTGAAATGAACAATCATCCTTCCACATTCTTTCTCCCACTCTCTCTATCCCTCTTCTCTCTTCTCTCTCTCTCTCTCTCTTCTCTCTTCTCTCTTCTCTCTTCTCTCTTCTCTCTTCTCTCTCTCTCTCTTCTCTCTTCTCTCTCTCTCTCTCTCTTTTCTCTCTCTCACCCACACTCTCTTTTTTTCTCTCTCTCTCTCTCCCTCTTCTCTCTTCTCTCTCTTCTCTCTCTCTCACCCACACTCTCTTTTTTTTCTCTCTCTCTCCCTCTTCTCTCTTCTCTCTTCTCTCTTCTCTCTATCTCTCTCTCTCTCTCTCTCCTCTCTCTCTTCTCTCATCTCCTCTTCCCTCTCTCTCTCTCCCTCCCTCTCTCTTCTCTCTTCTCTCTCTCTCTCTCTCTCTCTCTCTCTCTCTCCCTCCCTCTCTCTTCTCTCATCTCCTCTTCCCTCTCTCTCTCCCTCCCTCTCTCTTCTCTCTTCTCTCTCTCTCTCTCTCTCTCTCTTTTCTCTCTCTCTCTCTCTCTTTTCTCTCTCTCACACACACTCTCTTTTTTTCTATCTCTCTCCCTCTTCTCTCTTCTCTCTCTCTCTCTCACACACACACTCTCTCACACACACACACACTCTCTCTCTCACACACACACACTCTTGGGATAAAATTCCAAGCAAATTGCAATTTTACTAATCATGTGCATGAGTTAATAGGACGCTTAAAATCATCTCTGTATGTCTTGAAGGATCTCCGCTTACAAAACGTGCCCCAAAAGCATGTCAATCGGATGTTTGACTCCATTATTCTGTCCAGAATCCGGTATGGAATTTCTGTATATTATGGTAGTGATGATGGAGCCATCACTCGAGTTGATAAATTTTTAGACAGCTGTTTCCGCCACCATTTTACAACTTGTCAGTATTCTGCGAGAAACCTTCTAGCAGAAGAAAATACAAGAATTGGAAAATCCATAATGAAGAATACCATTCATCCTCTACATGCTGTCCTAGACCAAAATAGAAAAAAGTATCAAACACGTCATAACTACAAATTTTCAAGACCAATGACAAATACTATAAAATTTCAAGGATCCTTTTGTAACTGTGTTTTGTGTCTTCCGATAACTTAAACATATCTTTGTAAGAAACATGAATATCCTGTATTTGGTTTTTCAACATAAATTCTCATAGTTCATAGTTCTCTCTCTTCTCTCTCTCACACTCACTTTCTCTTCTCTCTCTCTCTCTTCTATTTCTCTCCCTCGCACTCTCTTCTCTCTCTCACACGCACTCTCTCCAACTCTCTCTCTCTCTTCTCTTTCTCTCCCTCGCACTCTCTTCTCTCTCACTCTCTCTTCTCTCTCTCACACACACTCTCTCCAACTCTCTCTCTCTCACTCTCTTCTCTCTCTCACACGCACTCTCTCCAACTCTCTCTCTCTCTCTCTTCTCTTTCTCTCCCTCGCACTCTCTCTTCTCTCTCACTCCCTCGCACTCTCTCTTCTCTCTCACTCTCTCTTCTCTCTCTCACACACACTCTCTCCAACTATCTCTCTCTCACTCTCTTCTCTCTCTCACACGCACTCTCTCCAACTCTCCCTCTCTCTTCTCTTTCTCTCCCTCGCACTCTCTCTTCTCTCTCTCACACGCACTCTCTCCAACTCTCTCTCTCTCTCTCTCTTCTCTTTCTCTCCCTCGCACTCTCTCTTCTCTCTCACTCTCTCTTCTCTCTCACTCTCTCTTCTCTCTCTCACACACACTCTCTCCAACTCTCTCTCTCTCTTCTCTTTCTCTCCCTCGCACTCTCTCTTCTCTCTCTCACTCTCTTCTCTCTCTCACACGCACTCTCTCCAACTCTCTCTCTCTCTCTCTCTTCTCTTTCTCTCCCTCGCACTCTCTCTTCTCTCTCACTCTCTCTTCTCTCTCTCACACACACTCTCTCCAACTCTCTCTCTCTCTCTTCTCTTTCTCTCCCTCGCACTCTCTCTTCTCTCTCACTCCCTCGCACTCTCTCTTCTCTCTCACTCTCTCTTCTCTCTCTCACACGCACTCTCTCCAACTCTCTCTCTCTCTTCTCTTTCTCTCCCTCGCACTCTCTCTTCTCTCTCACTCCCTCGCACTCTCTCTTCTCTCTCACTCTCTCTTCTCTCTCTCACACACACTCTCTCCAACTATCTCTCTCTCTCTTCTCTCTCTCTCGCACCGACTCTCTTCTATGAGAAGGTTATTGTCATTAAATTAAAACATGAATGAGTTTCATTGAATTGATAGCATCATCGCGCACAGCATTCGTCATTCAGCTTGGATCTCTTGTCTGTCTGATAACAACAATTGGAACGGATCTACTTGTTAGTTGGACCAGCTACCGCCTAGTCCATCGACAGGCCAATCTGTATGTCAGCAGGTATTATCCGTGGCGTAGTAGGGTCACCTTGACAACCGCGTCATCGGTGATCCAGAAGCGTGTGCAGTATCCGTGCTGCCTCGCATATTGCTGGTCTAACGCCTTTTAGGTGAGTGTGCAGAGATCAGAACAGTCGCTGTTGGTAATTATAGCTTCAGGTGAGAGATCTAATTTTGCGATTCGTTAGACAATGTATTTTAAACGAAGTTTGAAGAATTTTGTGGTGTATAGTTCATCTGAAATATTGCGAGTCTCCTATCTTTCTTCTTCCAAATCATTCAAGCGCAAAACTACCAATAACTTCCATTTTGTCGCAAGAATTCACCCATAGTATTCGGTTTTATATAAAAGAGGTTCATGTCTATCGACTTTCAACTCATTAATTTAACTACATGTAGATGTATGTTGTGCTTATAATGCACAGTTTTAGTTAGGAATTGAGGTACATGCCATCCATCATTTAGAATCTATAATGAGATAAAAACCGAACCGATACCCTTTCTATTGAAAGGAAGCAGTGAAACACGCCTCAGAAGTTAGCTACAGCATTCTTCTCAACCGATAATTCCCAACGAATTTGAAGCGATTTCTTAGTGATATCAACTTCAAAAGATAATCGCTTTCAATATTTGTTCGTCCTTATCAGCTAGAGATTACAGGGTCGTCCAGATGAACCGCGTGCCGATGCATGTAGAAGCACTCAAGCCGAGCTGAGCCGAAGGTTTCTGCAGCCGAGCTGAGCCGACACCAGCCGTAATAATTTTATGTAAGGCAGGACTAAAATTTTACCTGATAGGTCTGGCTCCGGCCGGCCTGCACATACTATGTTCGCATGATTGATCACAGAACATTTACTGCACAAGAAATAAAAGCTTCATGAAAATTATTGTTGAGGAAACTTGTCTTTACATTTGCCGTCACAGTCTTGATTAACCCTCTGAGACCTGAGGGGGGTCCAGTGGACCCCTTTAACATATTCTTAGTTTACCTGCTTAAATCGATATCAAAACATTAGGAAAGTTGATTTTAAGTAAAACAATGATGGTTGCGTGTAGCAGGTCGGTATGACGAATCCCTTGAGTGACTTTCAGCCTTCTCAGTAAACACGTGCGAAAATATGGTGTTTTTGTAAGTCAACCACATTTAGTACAGCATCATTTGTACTAGGAGGCGGCTTTACGATATTTTGTGTCTCCATAAAGCCTCAGATAGTTGATTTTGATGAAATTGATTTAATTCATGCAGCTAATCCTTTCCATTTGAACATTCCTTCAAATTTATCCAAAGCTATCAGAAATAGACCTAAACTGAGTCAAAATTGCTGTACTTCTAGAACCAAAAACAGCTGTGGAGATCTCAAACTTATCATTACTGCTGTGAAAAGTTTGTCATCAATCAGTTTTTGGTGCTCAACTATGAATAGAATGATAGCTTTCATTTCGGACATCGATTTATGTCGAGTTGTTCATATAGGCCAACCAGTCACGCGAGATCATGTGCGAAAGCAAAATATTCACATTTTGCGATCTTCCAACACATTGCACATCTACGAGCATGATACAAACAATGAATAAATGACTTTCACTCTTTATACACCATCGTGGACATGTTCGAAATCATTTTTCATCTAATTACAAAAATTTTGTGATGGAATTTCTACACCCTCTGAGACCTGAGGGGGGGTCCAGCGGACCCCCTTGGTCTATCTGGCATACTTCTACTGATTCAATTGAAATGAAATAACACATGCAGATTCACTGTCAGAAATGATGATTTTGTATCGGGCTTGAGTGGTTGATATATCGTCAGCGTAAAAAATGAAATAGAAAAATGTGGCTCCGGGGTCCACTGGACCCCCCTCAGGTCTCTGAGGGTTAAAGTCGCAATTCTTCTCAATTGTCCACGTGGTATGAATGCAATTCTAAGTGCCTATCACTTATATGATACTGAATTTCCGTCTGCGCCTATTGTCCCACCAAATTTCGTAAGCTCCTTTTTACCTGCCGTTTTCTCCTACGATCATGTGCATCTGACAAATAATTAAATTTCAAGTTGTTATTCGCTACTGTTTGAGAAACCGTATAAGAACAATAGTCTTTGGTATGTCTTGCAGAGCCTCATGCTATTACAACACATTACTATCAGCATTATGCATTGATGTGAAAGCTTGTATTATTGAGTTCAACTGATACCGATGTGGAAGTGCAAACTGACATTATGGTCACCAGTGTCCATTATTATCGTGTAAGATGGGAAAGAAAAAATGAAGTTTAACGTCATTACGGTGCCTACATATTCGGACTTTAGATCGAGAGTTGTGAAAACTTCATTCCGTCTGCCCTATCCGCCAACTTCCAATGACATCATTTGAAGACAAGCTGCGGTTTCAATCGGTTTATAGTCCGGGAGCTAGCGCGAACTTGTGCAGGGAACGAGGTAGTACATAAAACTTTCACATAGCATAGTACACCTCTAACCTACTGCAAAACTTCGCGTCTGCCGGATCAGATCATTTGCTTTTCAGAAATATAGAGGATAACACAATCCTATGTATTTCCAATGGTAAAATTGTGACATTTAAGGTGTTGACTCATAATTTTTGCTCATAAAAGTTACACAAATTGGTATTTTGTTGAACTGAATATTATAGAAATCATCTACAGATCATGATGTTTCAAATGAGTTATCATTCAGTGACAGAGGATGAAGTAAAGTGTACAAACAGACACTTTTCGTTGGTGTAACTGCAAATTTTTACATAGAAATTTTGTAAAATTGTTGATATACTTTCACCGTTCAGACTTAGACAGAAGAAATACTGTACTTGTTAAAGCAAGGGCAACTGGTGGAATTCATGGTTTCATGCAGACTGATCTACAGACTGTTTCCTTCATGGTTTCATGCAGATTGAGCTACAGACTATTTCCTTCATTGTTTCACTTTTCATGGCTACTCACTCCGCTTGCAAGTCTCTAACATGTTGTTCTCAATATCGCTCACATTCGTTTTCATAAAATGGACACCAGACAAGACATGTGATGTTGTGAGATGAAAGATTCTTGTATAGACGCAATTTTCACATAATGCAATACATTTCAATGAGATGAATATCTGCATAACAAATCTTGATCTCATTAGCAACAACACCTGGAACAGGTGCTTCAGTATTACTTCAGGAGGTGCTTTGATTGTGAACAAGAAGCCGCTCCCTTCGCAGTAACAAAACAAAACGTAATCACAGAGTACAGGGGCATACAGTGAGTTGGATGCAGGAAGCTACGCTATGTTAGCAATGGATTGAAGATATTGGTTGTGATATTTCAAGTGCTTTTATGTGTACATGTAGAATGTGTCATACATTGATCAACGCCAAAACAGATAAGTTCTCCTTTATCCACATTTCGTCATTGATGAATGGCATCGGTCATCATATTAATATCCTTCATGAAAACCGGCATTTTGCAAACATAAAGATATCTCTACTCTTTTTTCATTTTATTATTTCAACGTTTTCCGTTGATCAAATCTATTACTCTTTGAACCGTACGCTCATCTGTCGAGTTCTTACCCAGAACCTAGAGATTTTGACCTTTCTTTGAGATGCTCTCATCCGGTTGCAATATGTTGCTATACAACAGATCCAGCATATTCCCCTCCAGATGATTACAGTTTTGGTATTTGTTGTTTAAAAAAAGTAAAATAATCGATCTAGAATACTGTGTATTTTTGAGATGAAAAAAAGTTATCAAAAAACATAATCAGAAACTGTAATCAAAGTGTTCAACTGTGTGCCAGAGACCAAAATAAGGAGAATGGAAAGTGGTTTCTGTCCTGGAGTGCATTTATACCTTGCTTCACGTCGTTTTCGTGCTTCATCTAAACGAGCAAACCTCCTCGCGGGGAGATATGAATCGAGACAGAATCAACATGCTTGTCACTTCCCCCAATGACTCATCAAGTCTACTAACACCTTTTGGTAAGCCACACATACTGTTCACAACGAACCAATGATGGTGCTGACGTGATGTGGTTGCCAGCAATTCGATTTATAGCCACAACTCGGTATTAGGGATGAGAGGTTGTTGAGCCAAACATAGTTAACTCAGATGTAGGTCTCAAAGAGTTAAACAAAATGGTGCATCCATGCATCACTAAGATGCCATTATAGCAATTATCAGTGAGAAATGTTGTTAATTAATTCAGATCGTCACTAATATACCGAAAGTGGTTGACATTGCAAGCACAAGCATATGTAATTTGTTGCATGAAATATTTAAGTATTTTAATAGTCTTTCATTTAACCAGGTATGCAGGAGGAAGTGCGAATTCCACTTTTCACATCTATGGTTTTTTATTAACACTATATTTTTGTCATTTTGTCTATTCGTCAAATTGTTCTGCTTTCTTCAATGTTCAGTCTGGTGGCGATTGCTCTTAGGATTTGCCGTGTCCACTAGGCCTAAAATGAAGACACAAAAATCAATGTAAAATATCTATTTTCATCGAACAAGTCTTGTTGAAGGCAACGAATGTATGTTAAAAATACTCACAGCTGTCAACGACGATTTTCTTTCGTTTTGATGAATATTTGAGCGAATGAAGCAGTGTTTTGTCCGACAAGCGGCTGAGAAGATTACTACAAACTAATCAGCAGGGAAACACCGTCCGCCTCCACTGAAATTGGTGAAAAGTTAAGAAGAGAAGTGAGAAGGTGAATATTGCTTATTTCCAAGTCGCGAATAGTCCTTCTTCCTTACCTTCCTTGAACGTGCGTCTCTTACCTTTTCATTCTGATTGTCTTCAACGCCAGTTTACGGTCTGCTGCTTCTGATCAGACCATGGCTGAAGTGGCTTGCACCATAACTAGATACGTAGTTCCAAATACAGAGGGAAATGCCACTTTCTATGAAAGCATATGACTATCAGCAAGTCTACGCATGTCATGTTCATCAACTTCACGAATCTTCATCGGTGTAACGTTCGAAACTCAATCAGTTCGATCTGAATTTCCGACATTCAATAAATTCTTCTGTAATGATAGGAGGATATCCACCTAGTGGTCGGACAGTGAGTCAGGTCATCAAAGCCCGCCCTACTGATGAAGTTTTAGATGTTATAGAGGAAGTTGAAACGTGGGGGTTGTCATCTGCAGGTTGACATGATAGAAGAGAGTCGAATGGGTGAAATCAGATCACTTTCATCCGAATTGCGACATTCAATAAATTCTTCTGTAATGATAGGAGGATATCCACCTAGTGGTCGGACAGTGAGTCAGGTCATCAAAGCCCGCCCTAATCCGCTGATGACGTCATGATAGACTAAGCCAGCGTCCTGGATGTAAGCCGGATTCTGCGCACGATTCTGCATGAAGAGAAGGAGAGAGACGACGCCATTGTCATCACTTACCGATCTCGGCAAGACAATAGAACCCTTTCCTTCTCAATTCCTCCTTGACGATGCCCCGCCGGTCAGAGAGTGATACGTTTTGATTTCCACATAACAGCAGCCATTTACTGCAGGTGACAGCATCTAGCAACGAAATGATCAAGTTGTAAAGTTGAATGCGCAACATGACACGAAATAGATATCATATTGTAAGACCATCAAGTTTATTATTGATCTATAAATGCTGACATTTTCAAGAATTGAAATGTCACCTAAGATTTCTAGAAGATTATTAGAGAGATGAAGAAATACATTCTCTTCGTTGTGGTGCATTCCGGCAACGTCAAACAACATGTGTGGAAAAATATGAAAGAAGGAGGTTTGGATGCCTCCTCTGAAATGGCCATGTATTACAACACAGAATATAATACAAAGACACTATTATCCATGTATTACAGGCAAATCACAGCGTAAACATGGACTCTGTCAAAGTGTTGTTTAGTCCGAGAGGTAACAAACACAGGAGCTTAGTCGGTTCATTGGCCGAGCACCTCGGACAGAGATAACAAGGTGACGTTCATGGTTGAGCAACCTTGATGCAGAGTCTATGTACTTCCCTTTACATGTTTCTACTAGTATATCATTAGCAGAGGCAATCAATCAAAAATTAATTGCGACTATAATTGATTCGTGCTATCGAATAATTGTAATTAATTAATTGATTGATTTGTGTTGCAGAGAGAACTAATCAATTGACTGATCTATTTACAATGCCATCAACACTCAGCATCGTAGAAAAACACGCAGTCTTCAGTAATATTATGGGAAAACTTTTGAAACTCTTCATTGACATTTGTTTCAATTATTAATTATTACTACAGTCATGATGCATGTCCGTAATAAAATTTATCAGTTATCTCATCATCCATTTAGGTTGTTTATATTCATTTCATGTAATGCTTCTAATGCGACTTGTGAAGCATGTAAACCCATGTCGTCTAATTCGTTAAATTGAAAAAAGAGTGAAAAATTCAAAATCAAAAATTGGTCTATTAAAGCGCTGATGTCAAATAATTGCAATTTATTTATTTTCGAAAAATTTTTCGGATATTTATGATAAAAAGCTACTGATGTCACTAAGAGATGATTTTTTTGCATCTCCTTATCCCATGGTATTGCTGTGGGTGCAAGCTCTCCGACCCGCGCTTGAAATTCATTCACCAGTCAGGAATACTGGTTTGTCGGCTTAAACCACCCCTGCAAATTACAATCACAGAATTAGATTGTTTAACCATATCACTATGCTAGAAGTGCACACTAATTCACAACGATGACACGTGCAGGAGCTTACAAAATGGGCAAAAAGAAATTCTTAATACCTTGCAGAGATAGGAAATTGGTCGTGCACCGCCTACGGATTGCTCTGAGTTCCTTCAAAATGCTCCGATCGCTACGACTCCTTCAGATTCGAAGAATTCAGATCATTGCGCAAAAGTTTTCTCGATAATGTTGGGCCCTCCGATCATTTTTAAAAAAGTTAGCAGGCGCACGAAAAAAGTTCATGAACTTCTCTGTAGAACTTGACATCGACGGTGTCTCTTTGCTGTGTGATGCGGTTGATAACAGTCACTGAAACTTTGCACAATTTGGCGTGTTTAATGTTGAACTGGCTGCTCATTGTTCAATTGCTATGGTATTTAGTCAGCAGATTGTGCCATTTCATTTAACGTCACAGTTCCAATGCTTCCTTTCTAGTCAAACAGAAGAAGAGACGACATGTCCAATTCTGTGATTACAATATTAGGTACGGTGTGCGGTGAGCCAATCGCGAAAATTTAGTCGACAAAAACGTCTAATTCTATCTGACTCCAGCTTCATTTTAAATGCACCTGAATGATGCACCTGAATGATGCACCGTAAAGATGCTACTGATTTATCCAACTGACATTTCATGCAGAGGTCTCGAGGGATGCCAACTCATCTTTTGGATATATTGAAATCTGTTGATGCAAACATTCAATTCATATTCCCTTCAATTTCCATACTTAGCATTGATGGACAACAGTAATGTTTAGAAGAAAACGTATTGGTTCGTCCAATGAGGAATTTCAAAAAAGAGGATTGTTAACGGACGATCTATTTGAAAAATAGAATGAAAATAGTGTTGCTACACAATATTTCACGGTCTATCCTGACCGCGTCTCCAGGCGAGAGTGACATTGGACAATTCATGAAGTGCAGGATGCAAAAATAATAACATGATGACGATGGTTAACGATATTGATTCATGTGGCCTGTACAACGCCTACATCAAGATATTTGATTGTTTTTTGTCTCTCATCTTTCCTTTCTTTATTATTGTACATTATTTTTCATTGAGGTTGTCGTTTTTGTGTATATTTTGTATAAACATTGTATATATTCCTAGGTTGTTGTCATTGTTATTTTACATCCTTCTGCAAATTAATTGAAACAAAGTCTTAATTTAATAAAAAAACGTTTTTCCGATCACTGAATTGCTATATTTAAGAACAAATCATACCTAATACTTAGTATGTCCCCCCTGTTCTTTAAGACCATGGAAACACGCTCTGGCATGGAGTCTACAAGTTTTTCACAATCAGATACAATTTTTGAATCGTTGTACCAAACCTGAATAACAGCTTGATGAAGCTTACTTTTTGTTGAGCAGTCCATCTTTCGAAGGCGACTTTTGCAAATTGACGAAGTAGCTGAAGCAACCCCAAAACATTGTTTTCTGTGGATGCTTAACCGTTTGATTGATATGGGAATCTCGTATCACCTCACCATCTGATCTCCGAACATGTTGACTGCGCTGCCCTTGGACAAACATATGGCTTTCATCACTAAAGAGAACGTTCCTCCAATTCTCTTTTGTCCAATGTCGATACTTTCTGGCCCAGTTAAGACGTTTCTGCTTCATTCTTCTTGTCAGAAGCTGCTTTCGGACAGGACGACGCGCTTTTCGACCAGCCGCTAACAACCGTCGCCTTACAGTAGAGGGGCTGATTTTAATTCCTTTGCTCTGTGAGTCTCTGTTGAGGTCATCACTCGACTTCCGTGGATCCTTTACACTTTCACGCAATAGATAAGCATCATCTCTGGACGTAGTTTTCCGTTTACGGCCACAGTGACCCGCCCGTTTTGGTGAGATTGAACCAGTCTTGCAATGAAGACGGATGATGCGACTGACAGAAGAAAGACTCACGCCAACAACTGAAGCTATCTGTCGGTACGTTTTTGATGTGTGCTCTTTTAAAAATACGTTTCGCTGGTGAAACATCCATAACGTCGACAGAAAATGGTTCAGAAAAGATTTCAGTTTGTAAAGAATCAGCGTAAGAGAAACCTCTCTACACAACCAAATATAGTCAATATGACAATTTCAATGAAAATTTGAATTTTAATTCAAATGGTGTAAGCACTTACAATGTGATGAAGGATTGAATGATTACTTGAAAATGAAAGATATCTACACTATTCAATCTCATGAAAGTGGAGTATTGATACTTATTCGAATAAGTCGAGATGTATGAAAGAAGAAAGATATGGATATAGCTTAATGTAGTGTTGTTTCAATTAATTTGCACAAGGATGTATTCGTTACTGTTGCTCATCAATCTGCAGCGCATCTGCCGTTGTACAGGCCACATGAATCAATATCGTTAACCATCATCATCATGTTATTGATTTTGCATACTGCACTTCATGAATTGCCCGATGTCACTCTCGCCTGGAGACGCGGTCAGGATAGACCGTGTAATTTCGTGTAATAACGCTATTTTTATTTTAGCTTTCAAATAAACTGTCCGTAAATAATCCTCTTTTTTGAAACAGTAACGTTAAGTGCCAAAAATATGTAAAACCGCTAGCTTCGGGCTACGTTGCATGAAATATGACAGCAGGTTGCATAATCACATAAAAGACAATTTTGTTGGACTATCAGGACTGTGAAAAGCATTGACCAAATATAAATGAGAGGTAGGCACAGTCCTATAATATAATGGAAAATACATTTAAATAATCTTAAATTGACGTAGAAAGGAAGAGAAAAACCATTGCAGTTAAAAACCATAAAGTCAATTGTAAGGGTAGGTGCGCAGCTACAAACCTGCAAGACAACCATTTAAATAAGTAATAAAACATTCTCTGTGAGTGCCCAATAATAGTTGTCAATGAAGAAAAGATGTTTGAGATTAAACACTACAGAATTTCATCTTGTTGATATTTTTCCTTTGATTAGAACTACAACAATTCTATTAATTTGAAGAAATGTCCATTAACCGTTCGACGACACATTAATTAAAATTCAGTAGACCACCCATTGACGGTCATTTGAAATTACTATATTGATATTATATTTCGTAGAATGATTGATTAAATTGTAGTTGCATTGTCTTCATGTTATCTATCAATATACGTGCATGTAATATATAATTTTTCCATACCAAATTATAGAAAAATGAAGTGAAAGGCATAATGTATATTTTCGAATAAGTTTAGTTGCTATAAGAAAGATGGGCCCTATACATCTCTCTTATAACGAACTATCAGTGAATCAGTGAATCTTTACAGTTACTTGTACTCGTACTGTACTTCAATCACGAACTTACGCATGCTCATACGTAGTGAACACTGGTTGCATTTCACCATTGTAATTGAGTGCTGACATGATACAAAATGCTCATAATCATGACATCTAATTGTTATTTTCTTATCGAACTTCCTATCACAGGAGATATATCTATCAGATCTCTTCCATTTGTCGGTCGATGAACAATCTTGAACAGAAATCGTAAGTTATATCCCAAAAGTTCGATAGCCTTGCGGCGTTTGGAGCTCAAGTTCTGGACATAATTGCTGGATTCTGGACGTAATTATGCCTCACCAATAATTTCATCGAAGAACATGAGAAAAGTCTTTGAGGCTGATTGAGGATTTATTCCGGATTTCGCACCCATTCTTTCACGAAATACATTTCCTTGATGGGTTCTAACGTCTCGTCCGCCAATGCTTAGCCATGTCCATCCTCCAGTAGAATCAGTCAGTTCATCATCTGTATGCTCATCATCTGAAGAATCAAACATGGGATCTTCGACGTCAATTTCATGAAACAATTCGTCATCCAGTTCAGTCAAATAATCGTCGTGTTCTTCATTGTCGTCTAGAACCATCTCATCATTAATGTCACCTTGACCGATATCCAGAATACCATGGCATATATTCGGCATCATCACTGTCACTCTGCTATCTGTTCAATTAATTGTACTGCTATTTGAGCCGACACTCGAAGAGTTCCACTAACCATGATTTCAAAATTATTATATTATTATAATTCGAATATTGCAATTATTGATCACTGTTAGTAACAGTTAATGGGAGGATGAAGAAATCTTTGATTGACTTTTATTGAAATCTATGAAAGCTCTCTCAATTTCTATGGTCTCCAAAGCCATCGAGAGTGAAAGGTAATCTGCATTGTATTTCACTCTCGATGGCTTTGGAGGTCATAGAAATGATTGAAATGAGTTTGAAATGCATTATTGCCCGGCATTGGAGGGTATATAATGCACCATTATACGCCCGCCAATTTCACATAGAATTCTCACCGCACCAGATAGCCATGAACTGTCGTCCGTCACTCCAGCTTGAGAATCTATTACGGAATGAATTGGTAAACTGATAGTTCAAATCATTTTTAGATAGAAATCTGAATTTCAATTCTACTCACATTTGCAAGTATTCATAGACTTTCAAACTTTTCATGAATCAAAATCTGTTGAGAGAGCAAACTTCCATAGACTTCAGTAAAAGTCAATCAAAGATTTCTTCATCCTCCCATTATCTGTTACTAACAGCGATCAAGAATTGCAATATTCATAGACTTCTCAAGAGTTACATACAATAGCATTATATCATGGATTTTGCGGTCAGAAATATCAGACAGTTTCGGCTGCTAACGCAGCCTCGCCTATGTCTGATATTACTGCCCTAAAAATCCATGATTTAATGCTACATTACTTGTCCGATAAAACCATAAAAATATTCCTATTATAATTCATCCAAGTTAATGGCTCGGACTATGTTCAAAATGATGACAATATGTTGAATATGACAGAACATCAAAATTCAAATTCCTAGATATGGAGGCTTCAATGTCACATTGATCAAAACTTCCCAGTCTATAGGCTGTATTTATCAATGATTAGTCAACATAAGTAGGAAAAGCAACACAACTCTGTAACGTGAACAGAATGGTAATTAAAAGTGAAAAGGATTTCTTATATTTTCACTTGTTTGCTTATTTATACTTTCTTAAGGTCCATCTACTACATTTCAAAAAATGGTGACTGGGTTAGAAAGGGGAATATGTTTATAATGTGAATTTCATTGATGGATAACAGCTGACACAGTCTCTAGTGGAAATGACAGGATGAATTTGTGAATATCGGAATGATAATTTTCATGGAAGGATTTGGGATAATGCATTTTTCATCATTCATGGACATTACAACATGCGACTGAAGCAATTAATTCAGCAACCATTGCTACGATTTTAAATTCCAATTAAAATTTAGACTACGATGTTCGCACGATGCTGATAAAAGGTACCCTGTGACTCTACACGTATGTGGTACACTGCCTCGAATCTCTGCCAGTGTAATTTTGCATGTGAAGTCATGATCTCAGGACCCAAGTGAATGTTTTCATGCTTTTCTTTCAAGTCATCTACGCACTTGAATATTCAATGCAAAGCATTGACATCAATAGACAATGGGTTGATACAAATAGCGGACAAATGGAAAAGTAAAAAACATAAATGATTCTATTATTTTGTCATGGAGAAATTAGCATTTCAATTCGTTACAATATATGCTTGATTCAATGTGATTAATGAATCACTGAAACATCTGTGGTAGCGGACATATATTGGGCTTTTTCTTCCATGGGAATTGTATAGTATCTCCCGGACAATATTGCAAGTAAGAGCAATATTGTCCGGCAAAACGTAGAAATCTTGTGCTATGACAGCTACGATATCCGTACGACATTCAAAATACAGCGCGAGGCGAAGTCGAGTGTTATGTCTTTGAATGGAGTGCGGATGGAGTGGCTGTATAACTATTATCGAACGCTATGGCCATCTAATAGAGTTAGATATCGACATCTGTCTTTGCCTGCCGATCTCACATGGACTACCAGATATCATTGTGGCCCCTCTATTATGTCTATGTTAATTTCAGTGCCGCAGAAATGGATCTAAAGATAGACATCTAGATAGAGTATCACACCTATGTAGATGTTATATTACCGTTCTATATTACTTCAACAGACATCTTTCAATATTTTTCGTCGTTCTATATCGCAAAGTATGGTACTTTTTCATTGCTATGATCAACATAGACAAGCTTTCGATTATATAAGATTCATGAAGTCAAGCAGAATCTAGACCTAATGATACTTGCCCATCGATGCAAGCAACTAGTAGCATATCAAATTCTATGTCCAAAGACATCTTTATAGCCAATATTCTACTGATAAACAATAAAAGAAATATCATGAAATCGGAAACTTCTTTAAAGAACATGAAAGCATTTGTAATACACTGTAGATGCAATTATACCTTCGCTTACCTTGGGATGTCTTAGGCACCCCAAATGTCGTCTAACATATATCTGAATCTAAATGTTGAAATAAAGCAGACAACTATGCAATTTTTCTACTTAGTACAGAGAAACATATTTGTAGAGATGTGAGAAAGTCAAAATATTAAAGAATGGATTCTTATATTTGATAATTAGTTTATGGTAGGGTGTCTGAAACACCCCAACTGTCGTTTAACGGTTAATCAATAGTTTTGTTGGTTCAGGCTTTGGAGCTATTTCGGAGTATAGGCATCAATCTTGCTTTCTAGAAGCTGTAAAAATCAGCACTATCTGAAACTAACCTTAGAAAAATATATTGATGCTGTTGACTGGGCGCATTATACTCTGACAATTTGAAATGAGTCGAATCGACTTTAAATCAATATATAAGTAGTATATGTCGAATAATACATCTATTATTGCTCAGGCCGAAATGCCATCAAAATAGATGTATTTCAGACCATTATTATGACGACAATCAAGCTTAAATTCATTAAAATTACGGAAAACTGAACCACGGATGTCATCAAGTTACTGCATGCAATGCTATGTATCAGGGGTCGGCAAGCGTTCTGCTACTACGCCATTTTGGGGAGTCAAGAAGGCGCACTAGGCTGGAGAAACAAGGTTTCCAAGAAAGGATAAATCTATTAAAATAGACGACACAATCAATTGGAAACAACATCAGGATCGACTGAGGAAGCGTTCAACAACAGAATGTCATTTAGTTGCTCGTCTATGAGCTGAGATCGCTTACAAAATTTCATCTTCGAAAAGAGCTGCTCGCACGAATAGGTGCTTTCAAACATTGCGATCACGCGCTTGGCACGGGATAACAATAATAGAGACTGAGACCGTGGCAATTAACGATAGAATTCATTGAGAGTGGTGCAAGAAGAATGTCGAAATAACGTCTGAATCTTGTAGTTCAACTAATTCCATTTGCACATCAGTGGGAGCGTCGTCGTAAGGAAAGTCGAAAGGAGTGCTGACAAGCTTAAGCTCTTGCAAATTAGAGCGTACATTTGTGAAGCATGAAGAGAATTCATTCCGCAATGTTGAGAACACACTGGTGCATTCTCAGAAGAAATGGAATGACCTCAATCCTGTAATCCCGAAAGCAGAGAGGCATTTTGAAAAGGATGCGCATAGAATTTTCAATTTTTTAACGCATGCTTTCAGTTAGGTCGGATGCAGTTAAATAATCAAGGAGCCGTTAGGCCGGACTGGAATACCGGCCTAAATGCCGGAGTTTGCCGACCCCTGCTATACATCCTATACATCGCCAATATCTTACATGTAATGACGAACATTCAAGTCCATTTGCAAGTCTTCTCCCGCTTCCTGCCATGCTTACCATTTGTTTTCTCTTCTCAACTTCAAGGACCCAATTTCTACTTATCATTTCAGCGTGCTTCATAGCTATCTGCAAGCAGAAGTACATTACGTAATGCACTTTCATAAGTGCCTCTGTCAGAACTCTAGCCAATACTCACTGACCGGTGAATGGTGATATTTCATGACGCAATGATTTGTCACCTGTCAATAAAGATGTTGGCAGATTTCTAACAGCAAATATTATCAACTGTTTATATGGACCAATATGTAACTGGCAATCAATCTGTTTGCAGCATTTAATGAAGGCGTCATTGTGAATATTTTCCTGTTGGGGATAAGGAAGTAATCTGAGCCTTATTCTTCAATACTGAATTGCAGTGAACATAGTGGACAAGTCATATCAGTGTAAACGACATGTTCCAAATCATATGTAATCACTTTGATTGTAATTAAGTTACACCTGGAAGCAATTTGACAAATTTCAATTTTTCTGTGTAAATTGAACATGCGCTTAAAATGCATTATGTCATTAAAATTACAATTGTCTTTGCAAATGTTCAAAGAATTCATTTTTAAATATATTATTGTAGATATGACTTCCATAATATGATTTAACGTACGACTTCTGGTGAGTGCATTGAATACGCGTAGCTATTGCAATAGGAACTAAAAGTTTGAGATGATCTAATCAATTGATCTGAATCATAATTAGACACATAAATTCATGTCAATAAAGTCACCAATAAATTTCGAGATTCTGATACTGTGAATTCTTAGCTGTAAAATGATCTGTGTGAAACATTTGTATCTTCAGTCGCTGCAACAGTCAATCATTTGCAAATATGAGCACACTTTGCAATCAATTTTCACACGCCTTCATATAAATCAATCAAAATATGCCGAGATTTTGAATACTAGTGGAGTTTTGCACAATGAAGGATGAAATTATAAAATTGAAGCTTATTCCAACCGGCGGGGAAGCGGAAGCCCATAGCCGTTTGATCTGCGCTTTTGCGTAGCATATTTTCCAATTTTTCATCAAGTATTGTTGGATTTGGCCGATCCCAAGTTCGTGTGACCTACTTTGTGTCCTTATCACGGAAATTTGAACATAGCCACTTATTACAAACATTTTTCTATGATAACTTTTAACAAAACACATCGAATTTCAGTATAAGTCCACAACGAGTTCACGAATCGTATTATAAAATATTGAAAATTCAAGTATTATAAAGACACTATTACATGTAATTAATAAAAGTGTTTTAGTAATGTCACATTTAAATAGTTATTTTGTGTCTCTTTGTGTCTCTACATGCGTCGAGGTGGTTGCATCTGTCGAGATTTGATAAGCAAGTGCATAATGCATGATATACATGTACTTTGGTGCTCTTGAAACCGGCCGGTCTCATCTCGCGTCTCTGCAAAGCCGGCAGCGTCTTTGAACCGGCCGGTCTCCTTCAATCGGAAGAAGACCATAAACTGCGCCACTGAAGAGCGCAAGAGGAGGAGAAGAAAACCTCAATTACGACAGAATGATTAAGTTTGATTCTCCGCTTGCTCTCCTCTCCGACAATAATTTTTGATGACGCCTTTCATGCACGTTGACGAAATGACTGCCAGGTGAGTTGGCAGTGCGCTTCAGAAGCAGTTTACCGTCTCCTCAGCTCAATTTGCTTTTCCCCATGAACTCGTCACTGTTCACGTTGACATAACACTTGACTTTTCAGCAATGACGAAACTTTTGATGATCTCCGTCAACCGTCAGCGAATCAGATGTCCAACAGTTTGAGACAGTTCAGTTTAGATAACTTGAATAGGTAATTTTATTGTCCACCGTCCACCTACTTCTTTGTGATATGGAAGCGATGAGGAGGAAAATAAAAGCCCCAACTGTAAAAACAATCAAATATTTCTCATACGATGATGAAAGTCATCCCAGTAGCCATTTATAATATAATATAATGCTTACTAATTTAAATTATTAGTTAAAGTAGTCCTAATGAGGACTGATGGCGTTCTCCAATCCGCAAGTGTACAAAGGCAATGCTACTGTAACCATTGGATTAATCAGTTCTTAAAAGAACTCAATGTAGCTTTCTCGTGGCAACGAATTAAAATTGATCAGCTTTGGCCCAATATCTGGTAAAAATGGAAATCTTAAGACTTGTAATACTACTCATTCTTGCTGTTAATATACTAATACCATACATTCCAAACACTGCCGTATACACGTTCAAAACAGACGTCTAATATACTGTACCGACTACAGATGCTGATAGTGGAAATATAATAAGACAATGGTCACCATAGGTTAAGGAAATTAAAAATGGATATTATAAAACAACAGGAAACCGATGAACAAAAATCGGAAAAGTGGAGGTAAAATATGGAAATACAACGATGCTACTACACCGATTACAAGTGAATTATATCTGACACTACACAAAGTGGATAATGGTAAGAGTGGATAAGTGGAAAGTGATTAATGGAGGTAAACAATAGAACTACAATGACACTCTACTACGCCGAAAGAAATGAAACTATACGCACTATACCTAAGACTACACATGGAAAATACTATTTCTTCACTTGAATTTGTTATCGCCAGTTTCTTCATCCGTCTATAGTACTTCATGTAATTCCACATTTCTTCATTTGAATTACAATACATCGACCACTACTTCAGCTACCGATTAAGGGATATAAAACATAATACTGCAGTCCGTCAGTCATCAGCAGGTACTCGTCTAGTTGTGTTTCGACCCCTAACCTGTATGTTATTTAGCCCTTTACACACGTGGGGAGGGGAAATTCCGCCTCGCCGCATTTAGCTGAGGTCCTGTTGAAATACGCATTCTGACTTCCAGTTTTAGCCCTTTTCAAACTTTTCATTAGAACATCGTTGAATTTTGACAATTGTACAGAATATTATCAGTACCTGATTATGGCAATAATGTATAATAAATAACATCATCTCGCTTTTGTTTTTGCTTAATAAATGGATTCATCGTAGCCCATCATCTTTTCAGTAAAATTGCAGTATCGGGTATTCGAGATTGCTTTGTTACTAGCACTATAGTGTTATGGTAAATTGAGTTAACCGTACCGTATGTACTTGTCATACAAATTTACGGAGAATCAGGCCTAGTTTTGTACTCTATTGCTATCGATGAAACGCATTCGTACAAAGAGTCTCTCGTGAACATCATTACTACCTTCTCATCTGAATAAGTGAGAATAATAAACTTAATTTAATAAACTTACAAGTGGAAATATTATTCCATGCAGAAGAATTCTCCGTAGGTCTACGAAGTAGCCATCGTATGAAGCGATATGACAAATGTTTGACGGGTTCTCAGGCCGAGTTGAATCATGACAGGCGTTTTACTGACACTTATGATGTTGCAAAGTAATTTGACAAGTGAACTGATTTTACTCGCCGTATGGTAATGAGACCACCGCTAGCGTGAATACTTCATTCCCAGTAATCCATCAACCTCAAAATTTCCCTCCGTCTTGGAATTCCGAAGCACTGAGCACTAAAGCAGAAACAGGAAATTTCTATATGTGCAAAAACTTTGCTCCATCGACTTCACTGTCTTGGTGGGTTATTCTGAAAGTTTTCACTTTTTATTAAATTCCTTTTTCATTAATTTTGATCTCGGATTTATTTATCTTTTCCATTTATAGCTAATCTATTAATTTTAAAGTGTATTCGTTTTTTCATCTAATTTTCTTCTCAATTTCACTTCTTTGTTTTTTCCCTTCATATGGATTGTATATAGTGCTCTATTCTTCAATAAGAGTCAATGTTTCTGAAACTTTTTACTGTATGATGCTGTTATTATGTTTGATATTTTTCGATGTATATTTCTAATGATTTTTGTACATTTCGTATTTTCAAATGACTATTCCCAAGTACTTTCAAGTTTATTGCTTTTGTTATTTTATTTGAACTAATTGCAGTCTCCGATGAGATAAGATCTTTCTATTAAAAATTGGTATATATGTGAATGTACATTTTGCATCTAACAGAAAAGACCGAATCCAACCAAGGAGATTAAATAATGGATGTCGTTAAAAAGGAATGCCTTAGATCGATTACCGGTACACAGTGGATGCCTCCATCAAAAACTTTTTCATATTGCCTTCATCGTCAGTCGTAAAGATTGTATCGTGCCAGCTCGCTTGACCATAGAATAGAGAGATGTTGAGAAAGAAAATAATTTGAGCCCAAACATTCCGTGGCAACCATAGACACTATGCTTCTATCTTCAAGGTTCGCTGCATTCCAGATGTCTTAAGCTATTCCGAGGCGTGTTGATGCGCCCTCGTAGGCGAAACGCAGAGCTTACGACTGCCGAGGAGTTTCCTCTGCTCAAATTGCTCATAGAAGTGGAATCGCGGAAAAGTACCAATTTCGTGTATTGCCGGAGTTTTCCACTTAACATACCCGGTACATTGAGTGGAAACACCACAAAATATGCTTACCTAATATATGAGATGGAATCCGTCACTTAAAGCAACAACAATTTATTAAAGGTGCTTATAATTTGGTTCATATGAGCTTGAAACTAAACTGTAATGAAAAATAATTCGGAATTCGAATGTAATTTATTGCAATTATTAGGTTATAACATGTGCAATACTGTAACAAGCATCTGAATAAAATCTGAATAACCGAATAATAGTTCTTAGGTACTGGCCCACTACAGCAGAGTTTTCAATCCCGGAATTATCGTATTTTTATGGGATTCTGAATCCCGGGATTAGGTAACATCTGTTCTTTGGGACACGAACATGGATTAACAGATGCAAAGCGTGAACCGTGAATGTTAACGCGATGCAAGAACTAAATATAGACTTCCCACGATCACCTTAACAATAGACACTTGCAAACTCGAGACACAGCTACTCCCATATAGAACTGCATAGAATAATATACCGGCCCTTATTGACTATCTCCACCAATCAATCGTTCAAAACACTCGTCAAAGAATTTAAAACATCGCCTAAAATTGTTCAGCCTACGCTAGCGTAAGCATACTATCGGTAAATGAATAAAGCTTGCTCATCTTGGGATCAGAAAAAGTCGGGATTTTTTGAAAACCCTAGTATACAGGTAGTTAGACTTATTCCTTCGCCTAATCTTCTTCCGGTGTGATCAGATGAGATACTGAGATGAGTGCTTGATTTACAAAACTCCTCAGAAGTGTTATTTCCAATAAAAATGTTGAATATTGCAAAGACATAATGAAAGTTTGGCGCGGTTTAATATACGCGGGTATATTAAGTGGAAAACTCCGGTACTGATCTGAATTTTGGGTATGACGAGCATTCAGTGTGAATACTTGATTTTGGTCCGCTATATATTCTCCTGAAAAAATGCTTTCATAAGTTACGTGCTTGTGTGATTTCATAAAAGCAAATGCTTTGCAAGCTTTCGTAACAATCCGTGAAGATTATATTCACTAGATTGCGAGATAAGCAACAAATTGGATTTGGAACAAGATAAAGACCTAAAAGTGATCATTTATTCATTTAATTGCTTTCTCTTGCATTGATTACGAGATACTAATTATATGGAGAAATCCTTCCAGCAAATATCGGGGGATATTGCTGTGACAAAGTACTTAACACATCAAGCCGCACATGAGATAGTTAATTAATTCTGAATTTAGTTCTAAGATGTGATGCTTTCTTTCAGCTTGAAGTACATGTAGCTTTTTGCTTATAACATGAAGGTAAGCACTGCGTTTACTGAATGTAGGTAAATAGAAATCAAAGACAATGAAACGGCTAATCAGCTGAAGTTAACGCCTAAAATGATATCACTTCCTGTTACAAGAGGCTTTGAAGAAATCAGATCTCACCGTCATGAATCATACAGGACCAGATAAAAAGAATTATGACGTCCGGACGTTGAAATATCTGGTCAGCAATACTGTCCAATGCGTGGCATTTTTGGAGTTACATGTTCATGCTTTGGAGATGACACTTGGTTAGAAATTTACACAAGGAGCACTCATACATGTCATCAAATTCAGAAGTGATTGAGGAGTATTCAGTGTATTCACATGTTACGCGATTCCTTGCTATATTTCAGTTGATAATTCTCAACCTAACGAGAGTAGCACTATCAATACTATCGATACTTATATCATCAACGTTTCTTTGGAAACGATAGACTTTAGAGAGCGCATAACACATAGACGACCACTTGCAGAGAATAATTCAATATTAAAAGGCATGTTGATTATTAACATTTTTTAAAAAATTTAAAAAATTTGCATTCAACATCAGCATTCCCTGGAAGATGTTATGGTGACAGTTTTGAAAAAGCTAAGCGGCAGTGAAATGGTGAGAAGGAAAGAAGAACTTGAATTTATCAACCAGCTAATGACCGACTGGTCCTTCGGCCTCAACATGCAGCATATATTACAACAATCCCTTATATATGACCCACAATCCCCTAGCTGTAAATAAAATGTAGACTTCCATTTCTATAATCACAGAATTAGATTCATCTGCGCGCGCTTCGGTTTCCTAGAAAGGAAGAATTATATGTAACCTTAATATCGAAATGGCACATCACAGAAATGAGACAGCTTGCTCCTTCTCGAATGGATAATTCGTGTATCACTTGCTATTGGAAATGGCGAACAATAAGCTGTCAGCAGAGGACACCAGACCCAGTGAGAGATGCGTGCGCACTGTGACATCATTTCGCACACACCAAAACACACATCGATGCCTGGCTTCAATTCAGGGTATGCACTATACAGTGAGAAATGGTGAGGAGACAATGTGAAATCATCAAGTGAACTAATTTTCGTACGCCTGCTACTTTCTTTAATAATGATCGGAAGGTCCAACATTATGGAGAAAACTTGTGCGCAATGATCTGAATTCTTCGAATCTGAAGGAATTTTGGCAATCGAAGCACTTTGCTGGAACTCACAGCAATCCGCAAGCGACGCACGACTTTTTTCCTATCTCTGTAAGGTATTAGGAATTCCTTTTTGCCCACTTAATAGGTTCCTCGATGTGCCGTCCATTTCGCATTAATCACACTTCTAGCAAACCGAAGGAGATAACAAAATATTTAATTCTGTGTCTATAACATTTTTCTATGACTCATCTGATCATTTGAACTTTTCCCAAGCCGTTTATGTTATAGGCCTTTCTATGGTCTATTCTTTTGTAAAACATTCCTGAGGAAGAGTAGGAGCTCAATTTGTGACTTCCTCTCGAAAGCGGTCGAATTACATTTACAATGCCCGATTTCAGCGACGTTCTCTTTTATAAATACTTCGTAACGTCGATCATTAACATCATTGAAATGTATTGCATAGAAAGACATCCTAAGACCTGAGCAAATTAAGCACGAAAATTCTTTGGCAGCCGCAGACGCTGCGTTTCGCCCTTTAATGGCTCGTCAGTACGACTTGGAATGGCACAAACTAGCTTAAAATATCTAGAATGGCTGAGCAAGTTGAAGGACTGCACAAGAGCCTACTCTGCCTTTATTTATCGTGGCCTTGTCGTGCGGCTGATAAGCATTGCAAAGTGCAAGTTCCCCTGAACATAGAATTGAAAGATGTTTTCAAGCTTAAATTGTTCAAGTCTGAGATCATCTTTCTATTCTATGCCCAGGCGAACTGGCACTCATCAATCTTCATGAAATGTATTGTAGTATTGCAGCTCATTCAAAGAACAAAGCCACAGTTGACAAACCGTGGCAAACTGCTTTCGGTACTTGTCAAGCTGATGCTTTATCTCACACCCTTACGATTGCTCCTTTCTGTATGCACCAATCGATAAAGTAACAATTTGACGGCCGTTGGGTATTTCCGTCGGGTCAGCGGCAAATCCTCGCGACACGCGAATCGTTGCGACAAATGCATGGACTTCCCTTGACCCAACGAAAAACCAACTATACTTTTCCCTCTGGTTAACGTCCACACACTGCATTCTTGCCAGGCTATCAACACAAACGAATAAATCTACATGCAACTCGGCCATATGGGGAGGAGCGCTTATTTGATATGTGTACGAATTCAAACAATGTTCATATCCTTCATTTAATCGAATTTATTGAAATTCACGAGAGTCACGCCTCGTCCTCCGCCTTCATTTAATGCTTCTCTCTCTCCCGGGTTCATCATCCTTGCTCCACTCTGCTCTGGTTCCGTCCTATTGTCCCTCACTCCGACTCCCTCAAAGCACTTCCCCGTCTCTTGCAGGAGCGAAGCCGCAAATCGCTGTTGGATAGAAGCCCAACTACCGGTGAGCCACGGGGAATAGCAACTTAGGAACTTCATTTCAAACCGTCCTTGTCTTATGCAGCGTTGTTTTGCAGATCCGGTGATCACAGAGGCGTCCCAATTGTGCGAGCCGGACACTGAGACCTGGGCTCTACTACCGTCGTTGACCGCACAAGGGAATTCGGAGCTGCAATCCGACGATATGACAACTTTGGACGCCTCCAGACTCAAGTTGCGTAAGTGATGTTTAGAGTCGATTTCTAGGTGAAGATTCAACTTAAGATATCTATGAATTTGATTGATCACATGATGTTCGATTTCCCTTCATCCATTTCTATCGAATGTTGTCAATAATGGTGAAAGTAAGTCAAGCCAACTGATGTCGTGAAGATTATATTTAAGTGGTATGCAATTTTCTGCAATGTTTTGAGTCCACACCAATTTTCAGCGCAACTACCGTCACTCATGGAGTGCTCGTCTGTGCATCGTCGTTATCCGACGCGTCGCGAGAAATACTGACTTGCATGTATCGTCGTTATCCGACGCGACGAGTGAAATACTGACTTGCATGTATCATCGTCATCCGACGCGTCGAGTGAAATACTGACTTGCATGTATCGTCGTTATCCGACGCGACGAGTGAAATACTGACCTGTATGTATCGTCGTTATCCGACGCGTCGAGTGAAATACTGACCTGTATGTATCGGCGTCCGACGCGTCACATGAAATCTTGACTTCATCATTCGATTATTGGATTGACTTTTGAGTTACATGCATTGACAGTCGACATCCGAATTAATGCGTCGTTCATCATGTATTGTCATTCGGCACACCGAGTTGAATTTGACTTTCTTTGGTCTTCATTTGAAGCGTCGATTAAGTTCAAGATCATCAAGAAAATATTATATAAATTTATTCGCTGTGCGTCGATACGAGAGATTCATTTCAAGTTCAGCTCTTTTCAAATAAATGAAAATAGACAAGTCATTCCCTTCTATTCACGACTTTTATTTGAAATTTCTATCTTTAAAATGACCTTAAAACTTTACTTTTGTCAAATTTAAGGATCTATCCACATTTGTCCGTCACCCTTGAGACTGTCTTTTGACGAAACGCGTCGGGTACTTATTTTTTAACGTCGTGTAACATTTTTCGAATAAAAGTCTTAAACAGAAGGGAGTGGCTTGTATATCTTCAATTCATTTCAAAAGAACTGAACTTGAAATTATATTATCTATTAATCTATACCTGCATGCAATATGACAATATCTTAAGCACTCACGGTGGCATGTTTGAATTGCAATGCATCAGGAATCAAAGACTTCCGCAATAGTTCATTCATTTTATTCAAATCACTTTTTCCCAAAATTATCTACTGAATTCCAAATGAGCTGTTGGTATAGTCAGTTCAGCGCTTGTGACATTGTCATGTTTATATACTTTATGATTCGAGAAGGCATTCTCGAAGGCCTGCATGTTGGTTTTATCCCAGAGTATAAAATCATATCAGATGGCACGGTTACAAATAAGCATCTCAAATTCTCTTTGGAGCGATCTTCTATAAAATAATGCAAAATCATGCCTACAAGCCTCAAATGTTGTTTTACTATTTCTTGCGACCCCCAAACATTTTAAAGGAAAAACTTACTTGGAATTGTAAATTTAAAAACTTTTTATACTATTTTTTTAATTTTTAAAATACTTAAAGTTACAAATAAATGTTTACTCACAATCAAGAAATTAAATTGAGCGAGAAAGTCAGGAAATTTGAGCATGGAATGTTAATACTCGCGATCAAAGGTCATAAAATATTTTATAGTACCAACATCGCAAGCATCTCAGCATTGAATAAAAGAGATAACGTCTTTGCAGCCGCGTAAAATATTGCGTAAAAATTAATGCGTATATGAAATATAAAAATCCTTTGAAATAGGAAGCATTGTTGAGATTCAGCTGTTTCCTATTTTGCACATATTTCGGTGGATTCATCATCTGTTAATAACTTCGGAGAAAGCTCATTAACCGTTTTCCGCTGACACATTGAAGCGATTATATTTCCATGATTATTTCTATCAAATGTTGTTTGTCTAGTGCTGAATTAACCTTAAATGGGATTACATGAACTTTCATATACAATTACATAGATATCGCGTATGTTCCCAAATGGAAATGCTATGCGTGAGAAATGCACATTGACTTTTTGATGAGATATTTTAGAGCCACTACTGTTCGTATCAAACTGATTGAGCATCAATTATAACTATAAATATTTTGACATTTTTTCATACATTTTACAAAAAGAGTTGAAAAAATATTAAGAAGAATCGTGCAAGCTTAGAAGAAAATTTATACATTGTAGGCCTATAAACGGTGATGACAGATAGACTACAAAATGATGCAATTGTTTGAGAATTGCATCAGCAATCAAGTATCACACGTTACTCGCTTCATTTTTTGCCGCATTGTTCACACTGTAAATCGTTGACCGACAATTATCCTACAAAATTGCTGACAAAATCAACCGACGATTGTCACCTCCAATATCCTGCGAAATCCGACGAATTTGTAGGTTCTCTACCGACATCGAAACAGATGCTTGGTATGCAAATTAACTAACCAAAGCTGTTGAATATTGATTGATTTTTTTTTCGATTAATGATTGTTTGACTTTTGGGCAATCTGTATTATTGTGTAGCAAAACAATGATTTATTTTGACATAATTTAATTAATTAATTACCTACATTTCTGATAAAATTTAAGCTATAATTCATTGTTATTAATTTTGTCGCTTTTTGTCAGATGTTGTAGGTCTTCAGTGGCAATCATCCTACAAGAACTAACAATGACCGACAAAATAGATTTTGTAGGATAAATGTCTATCAACTGTCAGTCAGCGGTTTACAGTGTACATCGACCTTGACTAGGCCTACTGTCAATTGAAAATTTACCAATTCAATGATTCTTGACAGTTTTCGAATTTACTGCAACCCTCGAAATGCAGTATTCTTTGTCAGTTTTCGACAAACTTGTCACGACCATGGTCAATGTCTATGCTACTAATGAAAATGCCATGGTAGTCGCAATGAAGTGACACCACAGTTTCTTTTCACAAACAGAACGATGAAAAACGCCCAAACGTCTTTCCAAATCATCGAGTGAATCTGATGAGGATTATTGACAACAATTGATTAGTCATTCATGTGAGATTCTTTGATAAATTGAAAGTAATTGTCAGAAAATATCATGATTTTGTTAAAAAATGTATCAATCATGGTCACAAGCGACTTCACATAATTCTCTCCAAGTCCAATATCGTTGGGTTTTGAAGAATCACAACTTTAGTAGATAATGCAATGATTTCGATGTCCGTCACCAGCCCAAAGCACCAATTGCTTTTGTAAAAAGCAAACTGATGCGTCTTTCAGAAATCAAACATTTCTCGAAATATGGAATACCCATGGGAATGAAAATCTTTGGTTTTCCTTAAGCCTAGCGTTCCCATTTGGAAACAGATGTTTGAGACTACATCATGCTGGCTAAAGTGTACATAATTCAATCGCATTTTGATTATGAAATGTTTAAAAGATTATTTTTGACCTTTTCAAAATACATGAAGATTCAGATGCTACGGATGAAATATAAAATTATTTTCGCATAGAAAAATACAAAAAATGGATAAAAATTCAAATTTTATAGCAAATATAATACGTGCACCTAAATGAGCATGAACGTGAATGACTTGGGCATTCTTTTAAAATTCATTGCTAAGATTTACAGAAAATGGTAGTCATTGTAAGGTTTTAACAATTAATACATGATTATTTTTAATTTGTGCCATGTTCCCAAATGGTAACGCTAGGCGGATAACGGTTGAATTTGCGTGTCTTATCCCTTTTTCTCTAAACATGAGAGAAACAGTTTGACTCTTGCTTAATGCTGCTCTCTCAAAGTAATTTGAAAATCATCCTAAAATCGGCTCTCCGCAAAATCAGATCATTTCCTTTTAGCTTCATAATAGCTATCAGCAATCATAAGACAGTCACTTCCTGAGCAATGCGACAATCTGAGTTACCTGCATGCTCAAAATCAGCTTAACTTTCTCTTAGCGATTCTGAAGCATTTTGTATGGCATTGTTAAGGTAGACCGACAAACCGTTAGAAGTTGAAATCTGATCGATAGCAGACGAGAAACCAGTGACAAGACTAACGGGTGGAATGGCAGGTTCAAGATGAATTATCTCCACGTGGATGCTTCTTGTTGCTATCTTGCGACAAAGTGCTAAGGTTGTCAAATTCGCACATGCAATATTGGAAAGAGATAGAAGCCAAATAACCGTGCGAAGGTGCGCACATGCGTTCATCATACTCATGTGCCCTCATACGGAAGTGCGTCTTCACGAGCCATGCACTACTGTACGCGTTCTGGGATAAAGTTTAAAACATGGAGTCTTTGTGTTTTTAAACACTTGTTTAACTGTAATAACATTTTATTTTATTTTTAGAAATCTGGAAATGATGACGATTTGATAGTTGATAACTGTGCAGTTATGCAAGAATCCTCAGTACATAGATATCAAACAAGAATTGAGATCCCAGTATTTAAAGAGTATAACAGGCTTGTTCATGAACACATTGATGTTTTATTCAAAGTAACTAATATAGTAATATGAATTAAAATCAATGAAAATATGTTAAGACTAAAACAACAAAAGCGCCTTTTTAAATCCCAATTCTGATGACTCATCTCCTTCTATGCCTAGCCTTCTATTGCCGATAAAATAAGTTCCGGAACATTGGCTATTACTTTGCAATCAATGAAAATATGTAGAAGAGATTTTTGTTATGTTCTCTAAGTCTTCGATCTCATTGAAAATCAGATGATTTTCTACATGTGATTGTTCAACCACCAGAGAATGGAACTAAAATACAACTCATCTTCGTGTCTGTTGAAAGCTTCAGACTCTATTTAATGGCTTGATTGGAGCACGATGTGATAAGTTGCACCGATGAATGAAGCGTTCAGAGTTCCACAGCTGTAATGCCACAGTTCTAATTGTATAAAGTTGAAAAACTACCAAATTTCATGAATAATTCAAATTCCACATATGGACGATATACTGCTAGTGTATAGGCACTTCCAATGAATAAATGTGTCCGTCGGATGTCAATCAGATTGAAGTTTTAGGCTAATGAGAGATTTCCTATGCTTCCTCTGATTAAGTGGAAAGCACTGAGTCTTCTAGAAAAGCAGTTTTTGGCATGGAATTATGTTATACACTATTGCATTCTGTAGTCTTCTATTTCTGACAATGCAAAATGGATTTGTCATACATACAGAAAACATGCTCAAGCTTTATCTGATCAAACTTTTCAAATTCTGGACTTTATTTCTGCTTTAATACATATCAAAATCACAATTATTTGCATTGCAGATTATGCGCACTCATGTTTTTCGTAAATAGAGATAAAAGAATTAATGGAATTCGAGGGTTAATTATATTATCGAATAGGACGATTACGTTAGACAAATTTTGGTCCATGACGTGGACTAATCAGTTTTTGCATATAAGCCAAATGAGCCTAGAAGCTAATAGAGCTTTGAACTTTATACGAATATTCTCTTTTGTGGTCCATCGAGAAAATTTGACTATAGAGCATCTACATGGCTAAATACTGTAGAAATGCCAACGGACAGGTCCTGCGGAACTTTTTACCATCAATGTTGGTATTTTTCAGCAAATTTGACTTTATAAACTGCCTAAACAGGCCCACGGATAAGCCAATTGCAAGTTTAGAAGGTACTTCCATTCTTCCCCCCACATTGTTGTTGTTGACATCCGAGAGTTTTGCATCGTCTCTCGATGCACGATCTTCTCTTGCTCCTAAGGCCAGTCTCAGTGCTGTCGCAAAAGCGTTGAGTGTGCAAAATGAGCTTGTAGAGCATTTACAGTCTCAGAATTACACAACTGCTCGTCATTTGTCTGTAGACAACAATCCCACGAAGTTCATGATCACAGCTGTACCTTGTATTCTAACTGAGTATCCAAGAGGTACCAATCCTTCATCCCAGGGGTCAAGTAAGACTTCTCAGTCGTGTTGTAGTGTCACTCAGTGACAGATCAAGTCTATTACAAATCCAATGTGACTAACTGTGGCGAAATTTGATGATTTTGGAAAACTTGAAAAATGTGGAGAGGGGTGGGGGAAAGAATAGAAGTTCCGTTTGTACTAGTCCTCCCACTTAATTTAGCCGTATGGTCCAGGTAGTAACGAAAATGGCTGAACTGGGCTTTAGCCGTAACGCTAGGCCGGTTTTGATGCTATGTATTTGCTGATCTAGTCATACATGTATTTGTTTCCCTTGCTACTCGGCTCTTGTAGCCTCGTTCATTTCTTACCCATCAATTTGTATTCAGTCAGAGATTCACTGATCTGAAGCAGATTATCAGTCAAAGCAGATCTTCGGCAAGTAATTCTTCACCATCTTCCTTCTGAGCATTGTTCAAGCTCTAAGACGATGTTTTTCATCAGAACACGAAAGATTCATTTCAAAGGTTTCATCGTCGCCAGTAAGGGGTTAGCGAGTTGACTTCCGGTCTCTAATGATCCGTCCTTGCACGCGCGGTTCACCTATTGTGTAGAACAGCAATTAACGTTTGTCAATCTCATCTCGTGACTTATTATCATCAGTGCAATTACTTCCGCAAGCTTGTTTTAATGCGGAGGTTGTTAGTCGCCATCAACATCATTTTTGAGATGAAATCTTCATCTTTCTGATGCCTTACTTCACAATTGGTTTATTGCAAATCTAATTGAATATCTGTACTGCTACGTGCGCGTTTGAAACATCTTAACTTCCATTGTGAAGTTCATCTCACGAAGAGAAAGCAAATCAACTAGTTAGATGAGAGATCTGACGTTGACAGCAAGCTGATGCGTAGTGTCACGGAAGTTGTTTTACCGACACTGCCCTGTCCGAAAAGTTGCCGATGTCTTCGTCTGTTTCTCGTTGGCAAAGTGTAGGGGACCCCACCCTTAAGATCTTCCAGATTGTAGTTCTTCAGATTCCATGAGATTCAAGTTCTCTCCGATGGTGACATTAATATTGCAGTTCGAGTCGGTCTTGTACTATTACTAGCATTTTAACATACTCGCAGGTTTGTTGGATTTCATAATAACTGATCAAATAAATATATAAATTTCAATAAATCGCAATGATGTAAGATTTTAATGAATTTGTTTTCTTGCTCTGACATTGCTTTTTCATATTAGTTGCTTTCAACATGATACATCATTTCAAACACGTAATGCAAGTCGATTTCGCAATTGCTGCTCAGATAAATGAATACAGTATGTTTCATAAATTTTCTGCATTTACTAAAAGTACAGGAATTATGAAAGAAGCTGGAGAAAATGTCATCAATACAGAGAAATGTTTCCAATGTGATTCTGGAAACATCTACAGCTGTTGTATAGCAAGTTATACAGAATTTCACACAGCACAGAAGTCATGCAAAAGCAGAAAATTTCGGAACATTGTTCGCAAATGGATTTTTAAACTTTCTACCAAAGCTCCTTGGATTTGGCTCTCTGTAGGGCGAAACTTATGACCAATTTTGAATAGCAGACGTCTTTGAAAGTCTGAAAATGAAAATAAATAAATCATTAGGTTTGACTAGATTTCATTTTCTGCAAGCTTATGAGAACATGAGTTTAAAGACCGATGTTTCTCATGTTTTCTCTTCACTTGTAACAAGGATGATCAAAACATATTCAATAGACTACATGTCCGATATCTTTGTCAATTTGTGAACTGAAATAGTATCGGATTAAATCTAATCACCAATTCAGTGTAGGCATATTGATCGAGCAAGTAGATGAGGGAGTATTCAGACTATTGTCACATAATTCAGCATGTTGAACACTTTCAAATTGCTGCTTAGCGCACCATAACTGCCAATGACATAACAAAGCTTCTGAAATCTGCAACACCTTAGGCATCCATCATCAAAATCAAAGTTCTGGTCACTTTATAAGAATTTATGAGAATTTTTTTGTCGTGAAACTGTGAGATTGAGAATCTAATGAGAGGTGGGAAGGATGAGGATGGCAAAGATGTATCGCTGTGAGGTTGATGAAACCAGGCCAAGGACTGTCTGGTTCAACAGGATTTCCTCTCACTGAAATATCAGACGTCGTATTGGCAGCTGGAGTCGCTGTTCTTATCGGCATGAGAATTAAATTTCAGTTTTTACCATTCAACATCAGGCAGATGTTTCACTGGCTGCAACAATGCCCTTGAAAGTGTCCATCAGCTGTTGCATGCGATACAAACTTATATTTTCGACACGTAAAACATCAAACTTTTCCGTATCGGAAAAACGAATTGTCCACATTGTTGGTATAACTACCAAGTTTTCCTGTGTCATGTTTTGGGAAAGAAATAGAAAATTCTGGGATCACTGCAGCTTGAAGCCACCAAGTGTTCCAATCAGTCGGTATTGTAACTCATTCGTACGCTCTTATTAACTTTTGTTCACCGAATTGTTAACATTGTGGAGCAATACAGATGCTATGAGTTATGACCATGAATTACAAAGGGTCTTGACCAAGTCTGAATCATCAAAACTGTCATCAGCACTCGAGACTTCAGGTCAGGTCAATAAGGTCAACAGCACAAAAACAAGGTTGACACAATTGGGGACATCAGTGCGTGCCTGTTGCTTAGCCAGAATTTCACCTGTCAAAGATTGAAGAGAAATATGAAATTCATCATTTCAAGCTGGAAGAGTTTTCCCCTTGAACAGTTATCATTGTCTCACTACTACACCTTTTTCCATTCTAATTAAAAGTTGTTCCATTCTATTTAAAAATGTTCTATTCAGTTAAAAATATTCAGTTAAGAACGAGCTGTATTCTGCTACAAAAGCAAAATAACAGAAACAATCAATGATATCATAATATTTCATGATATACTTATATACAACATGGAATCTGATGAATAAATAATACGGATGATAATACCTCCTAATAAGAGGATCACAAAAAAACAATAAACAATGAAACCTTTTATTTTAAAAGTGTTCATCAATTCACCAATGTAACACTGCATTGTAAGTCTTGTCGGACCGGAGCTTTGACAGCCACATTCGATAACTACATCACATTATCGGATAAAATGAGTCATTCTTAGAAATCGAACAATAGCAAAAGTAAGAATCTTTAGATTGGTTTAGCGCGCCATCATGCCATGCATCATACACGCACACACTTTTTGAGTGCGCGATCCACACGTTTTTATGCTAAGATACCCGCTCGCTCCGTGTGTTTGGCATGAATAGCAGCAGATAATATCAAGTGCTGAGTTAGTTAGTCTATTTCATTTCGTAAAGTTTCTGGAAGTATACGAAGACGAAATCATGACTTGAAGTTTATCAGCATTCACATCCAAGTAAGATAGCTACATGTCTTTCATCCATTGGAGTCTACTCAAGTCACTATACAATTTGATAATAAGCTATTATGCGACTTTCAAAGTACATTGGTCAATGTTCCATAAATCGTTAAAGTGAAATAAAAGAGTGAAAAATTCAAGATGAAGAATATTCAAACGGTGATGATAAGTTGTAGTATATTGATTGATGTCTCCCATGGATTGACTTGCAATTATTTTCCAGTGTCTGGAGGATTTCCTGAACCGGAGAAAGGTAAAGGTGTGACCATTGACTACGTGTTCTGATTGATGACGTCAACATGTCTGTCTCGTGATTGCAGATGACTGCGATAGTATTCTAACCGAAGATTTCGTCAACAAATTCAATGAAATCTCTTTGCAAAGAGGTAAGTGAAGTAATCAAACCATGAACAACATGGAAACCTGCCTTCTGACATTCGATTGACATTTCACAGGGGTTTTATTGGGCATATTCATAATTGACATATATTAGACATTTTGATTGATGGGATCACATGGAGGTATCACTCACGCGTAATCATGGCACGAAATGCATCGCACTGTGGACGAACTTTGGAGTTTTTGATGCTCAGATGACCACCAAAAGCTTTCCTCCTCTCCACATTATCAAGAATGAGCAATAACGGAGGATTTTTTCAGAATTTGCTTTTATATTGTAGATGATTCAGGGATCGCTAGTGAACGCTCTGGCAGTCGTTTTGGGTCAGGATCTACATTGCGCTCTGAAGCGTTGAAATCAGGACATAATGGTCAGTACTGAAGCCATGGAGCACCTGTAGCGCAACTTTGTCCTTATCCACATGCACATGATTCCTTTCTGCAGTATGTGAACCCAGTCCGGCCACCAGCACGAGTTTCTGCAGTGAACGCGGCCGAAAATGACTTTCACAGAACGATGTACACGCTGAAGCTGCTGCGAATCTGCACGTCTGCGGAGTTCTAACTGTTTCTTGTCAGACAGGATGGAAGGGAAGGGTATGCAAGTGCAATGGGAAGCAGACAAAGGTGTCCTGTAAGGCCGGAGGCACACATGATAAGCCATCAGCCATAAATCGCCTGTTATTACGGAGGCACACACGATAAGTCATCAGCAATAGCCCATGAGCTGTTAGGCCGTAAGCCGCCACTCGGTTGAGAATCCGCTGGTGATGATCTTCAATAGAAAAGACATCGTGATATAAAGCGTCTTTTTTTGTGCCTATGCGTTACTACGCATTATGCTCTTATAAAAATTAGAAAAATTTCATATGATTTCTTCTGCCTGCTAGTAGTACCTATCAAGAGAAAATTATTGTCACAATGACTTTTGACTTATGGCTTATGACTTGTGAAGGATCGTGACGCGACTTTCGAACGACAGCTGATGACTTATTCTGTATGCCTCCGGCCTAAAAATGACGTTTGTTTTCTCGGATTAGATCAAATGTAGATTAGATTGACCAATATGATGGGTTTATCATTAATAAGACGCCTACAAAATGTGAATGTGTTTAGTTTCATAGACAAAGGTACATGAACATAATAGGAAATGACCTGTAGACATTCCATATCAAAAATTGTGGATGAGGAGTCATTGACCACTTTCAGTTTTATTGAAGACTTCAATCTGCTTCCTGTTGTATTTACTTGTATTTATACTTGATCTTATCTGACACAGGGAGGGTCCGGGTACACTAGGTGACATTGTCACGCGTAATTACGGAGCACCCCAAACATCCGTGGTTAAATGCAACTTATACTTCCACGCGCGTACATGCGCGCTACACTTAGAGTTATCAATCACATGGTCTAATGCTGTCAAAACATATGGAATGATTATGAATACGCGCGGGCGAGTGTTTATGGTTTACTCGTCGTCTACGGTTGTCCGCGCTGCCGCTTGAACCACGGATGAACCACTAAGCATGTTTTGTCTTTCCTGAGCATGAAATTGAGGTCCTATCACATGGATTAGCCTCTGATACATGCAGACACATGAGATGCAAAGTCTATACAACAGGACTGCCGACAGATGTTGCAGGAATGACACGCACAGCCACGGATGCTTAGGGTCATGTTTATTTGCGCGTAGTTTACGCGTGAATTACGCGGAATTGAGCGTGGCATGTCACCTAGTGTAGAACTCGGCAGACACGCAAATTCGTAGGCATAGGGTGTACATCATTCGGTGAAAATCTCTTTTTCGGCCTTATTCCCTCAGAATCTCGTTCTGGCTGCCTGAGTAATTGTCAACCTATTTATGCTTCATTTGCCCATCACCATACTGATTACACTTTGCTTTTCTTAGACTTTGTCAATCCTTCACATATTATATCAGCAGAGTGATAAACTGCCTGGAACAGTGTGCTAATGAATCTTGATGAAGCTTGTCACATTTTAATACATCCCCATCAGTTGTGAAGTCTCATATCTCTCTAGTGACTAATAGCTTCTCATCTTCTGTAATTATATAATTGAATTTCTCCATTAATTATTCAAAAATATTCATCTTCAAATTCTAATATCTGTTCTATTTGACTAATTGATTTCTGTTACAATTTTCCTCCTGAATCATCTTTCAATGCAGAGTTGAGCGCTATTCAGTCACTGATGAATCTGCTAATGAATTCTGTTAATTTTCACATTTGACTTGGCAGCATGCATGTACATGTAAGTTTATATAACTTGGTGATCGGCCACATGACTGATATACTCGTCAACATCTAGTCTAGGGCAATCAATCGATTGTTCGATTGATCGCAGGACTGCATTATTTGATTACTTTTAATCATTATGAGAAAGTCTTTGCGTCAAGGACGCATTGTTCATAGACTGTAAGCGTTCGGCCATACCTGGTGAATTAATATATGAAGTAAGGTTACTGCTAAGCGCCGATCCAGGTAAATGATAAAACACGGAGTGTTCGGTACGCTTCGTGAGCCTTTTTCAACCGAAGTGAACTTCGGTCAACTTCGGTTGAAAAAGGCTCACGAAATGTGCCGAACACTCCGTGACGCATTGTTCGTTCTCTACAGGTGTTAAGAATCATTCAAAAGTTCCTCAAAACGTGTCTAAGAATGAAGAAAAATGTGATACTTAAAATGATTCAACTTGTTAGTGATGAGTTCATCAGCAGGAACTCGACCAGGATTCGCGTTTCGGCCCCTAATTCTTGAACGCTCAGACCTGTTCGAGTGGGGCCCTGCACATCTATTATTTACAGACTCAATGACACCAACTTTAAATGTTAATACAAATAAAACATAAAATAAAATATACAATGAAAATTAAATAAAAATAGCGGAAGCTATTCAGACTGAAGGAAAATAACATAATAAATAATTAAATTGAAAATAAATAAGTAACTACGCTGACAATGAGCTAATTGCGGAAAATTAGAATAAAGGAAAATGACATAATGAAAGATAATTAAATTAAAAATAAATAAATAATAGCAAAATTATAATCGAAGCTGTTATGGTATTACAAGTAAGAAAGGTTTGTCACAATCGGCAAAAGGACAGTGTACGAAAGTCTGGAGTCAAGGGATCCGGAATCTTTCATACCTGTAGTCATAATCGGTAGTTCATGTCAGAGTCTTGTCAAAGGTTTGTGCTTCAAACATCGACTGCTAGAAGGCTCTCGACGCCGAATGTGACGCAAACTTTAATTCAGTCTGTGATTTACTGACTTACAACTTCGAGAAAGTAACTCTAAGTAAGAGCTACGGAATAAAATCCGCAATAAACATGTATGTTCTTTTGAACGTGCGATAACCAACTGAATTACATCCGGCCTCCTTCACACGCTAAGTTACTTGCAACGTTGCATCGGCAGACTATAGCAACGCAATTTGCATGTGTTTGTTTTTGTTCTCTCACGAAAAGTCTTCGAGTGAAGTAACTCCCGCGAACTCCCCTCTCATTGGAACGAACATGCTGGTATTCCCAGCTTGCTACTTATAACTTCACGTGTGAGCCTCCTGCCGTAAGTTGTGCTTGCATTAGACCAGGGGTGCACAACCTTTTACATTTTCCGGCCGCCATTTCGAAGGCCGAAAGAATCACGGCCGCACTTAATATGTGTGCAAACAACTAGGTCAACAACCAATCCTCTTTATACTGCACTACTCAAATTAGCTTTCACTGATGAATGACGCAGTGAAAATCGCATAAAGGTCTACTTCGTAAAGAATGAGTTAGTAAGGTAACCCATATACGACCGACGGTCATTTTTGACCCGAAAAGATTTTAAGCTCAAGGTGTTATTATCACTTGAAAAGTTGAAAGCATGTTTTTGTAAGGGCAACCGAAGGAGAAAATACTTTAATAAGCTACTGCAATAATCCATAAGGAATCACCAGTCATACAAAATTCATTCATTCATCACAGAGCCGGTCTATTCTGGGCATTCACTCGTATAGAGGCCTACGCATTTCTAGAACATCGTATATAAGCCTGCATACCTTGCGCTACTATTGAAGTTATAAAGTATCTTATTATTACTAATCATACATTTCTTTCGCAACCCAAAACGTGAGCTTTAAATTTAATAATAAAGGTGAAATAAAAGCACAACTGAAATTTTAACATATTTTATTTATAAAAAATACACAAAATCTAAATAGGTGGAAATACAATATCTCTTAAAGAAATTACAATATCTTTCGATTGAATCCGTTGCCTCACACAAGCACACAACACTACCGCTGCAGAAACCGATCTAGCAGGCATCTTTATTCAGGTCATGGTCTTGAAGCTAGCGCGCGCGAACAATTCGAGCAAACTACAATTGTCCCTTTTGTTTCTTTTAGCTGATGACTCTAGCATGAATGCACATAAATGTAACTTCCTTAAAATATTCTATTCATGAGTTATCGAACTGTTTGAACGACTTCTTCGCACCTGCGGGAGCGTATTTTTCCAAGTAGGCATGAAGGTGTTCGACAGTTACAAGGTGACTAGAATGCTGCTATAGTGACGATTGTTTTTCGATTGCCTTGAACTCCAAAAATATTTGCAATACATGTACAATGTTCTTTTTCATTTACCTCTCATTGTCACGACCGCATTCTGCATTTGCTACGGCCGCAGGTTGCGCACCCCTGCATTAGACAGACGTAAAGCTCGTGACAAGCAGCGACAACATAGTGACGATTTTTCAATTTGTCGCTGCTGTTCTCATTGTATTCAGCATCACATTCACATGTTTTCTTGTCGAAAACTTGCAATTTGCAAACTGAGCGTCTTTCATATTTTGAGCACTGCTCAGCAATACGGTAGCGCATGCAAGTCTATCATTGCTCATTGTAAAATCTGAGAATACAAGCTATCGAATGATGTACGGCATGTCGTTGTGCGACACGTTTGGAGGGCATGAGGATCGATTCAACGAAATTCAAGTGGTCCGTTTTTTATGATCAACCCTCTAGTATGACGAATCTCGTGAACCATAGAAATTGACAACAATAAAACCTCTAGAATGGAAATTAAGCTTCATGCAATGCACAATAACGGCACATAAATCGCACGCATTTTCACCTAGATGTACCTGCCAACGTCTGTATCATTGGGTTAGAATCAGTCACATGAGTAAATCGAAGCTTTTAATTGGCTCTTCATGCCTCAACTTAGCTCCCTCGGATGTGCCGCGACCTTGAGTCAATTTCCATTCTAGCGAACTTCAGACAAACAGTTTATTTCTATGGCTTGAACATTCGCAACAGCTCCTAATTCTGTAAATCCATGCAAATGTGGATTTTTTCGTAAAGTTCATCACCTGTTTCGACCTCGGTCTTTTGACACACTGTTTGTCTTCTGCTGTTCCACACATGTTTCATTATCTACATGCATCAAGTTGATCTCAAATCTTCTGATTACAAACATCTGCCGAGCAATATTTGCTGATGTTTTCATCCATCAGAATTTATTTCTTCCACAGAACCTCTCCGCCCAGGCCGTCCTTCCGACGATTTCGAATCGAATTTCCGGACAATGCTGTTTCGCGGACCTCCGCCCCCTTTAGATGAAGGACCGGAGAGCAGTGACGTGGTCACTGCACGGTCGAACCGATTGAGGGAGCGAGTTGGGAATATGTTCAACGTCCCGGCAGGTGAGAAGATGGAATTTATTCAAATAAGCTATCCTACTTGAAACTAACCTTCAGATACTGCAGATATTTCTGACGTAACCGCAGATAAGTGCCCTGTCATTACGCACGTCACGCTGTTTCTCCAGTTAAGATCTTTCTTGACGTCTGGATTTCTTTACTTGTTTGGTGCTTATTCTTTGGTTGTTTCTCAAATTATATTTTTTGTTTGTAATACAAGTTATTAATACAGTAGTATATTGCCTGACAAGTACATACTTGAAGGAGTTAGACACAAATTCCTTGAATAAGAATCTAATTTATAGGGTGATAGGAATGAACACTATTTACAAGTTGGACTGCAGAACAAAAATACAAGCAACTGAGTTCAGAGTAAGATAGCAGACCGTCCTTCATTGGCTTACAAATCACAAAAACTACTCAGTAATTGCGGTGCAATTTCATTGATTACAAATAGCAAAAACAGATGAATGAGGTGTCGATGTTCCTTTTCGGGGGTTACAGGATACAACTATATCGAAGGGAGAGTGCCGGACCTTTAAAGGAACACAAAGAATCCTCATCAGCCATATCTGTTTCCATGCTGAACTGTCAATGTGTAAAGTGCAGTTGTACCACTAATATACAGCCTAAGCGGTGCTACTAAAGCTATAAAACTCCTAAACTATAGTCTAAAATCTTAAGCAGACTGCCAAGCAATACAATGGAAGCGGTGTATAAAAAATGTCAACCCGAATTTGCACAAACAGAACAATCACGAAGGTGAAAGACCAACGAAAATAGCTCTTCTCAGCTGATAATGCCAGCAGCTTCCTCTGAACTTAGATAGCCCCATATGTCTCTTTGTCCATTTAACATTGCATTATGAATCTAGAAAGCGCAGTACCCACAGAATTAAATATTTTGTTTATCTGCTTCGGTTTGCTAGAAGTGTGATTAATACGAAATGGACGGCACATCGAGGAACCTATTAAGTGGGCAAAAAGGAATTCCTAATACCTTACAGAGATAGGAAAAAAGTCGTGCGTCGCTTGCGGATTAATGTGAGTTCCAGCAAAGTGCTTCGATTGCCAAAATTCCTTCAGATTCGAAGAATTCAGATCATTGCCCACAAGTTTTCTCCATAATGTTGGCCCTTCCGATCAGTATCAAAAAAAATAGCAGGCACACGAAAATTAGTTCACGTGATGATTTCAGATTGTCTTCTCACCATTC
>CAJQUW010004475.1:0-11344 GCA_907163375.1 Prostheceraeus crozeri
CTTAGTTTGTCTAAATGTCGTACCCTATTTGTGTCTAAATGTCGTGTGTCCAATTGTCGTGTGTCTAAATGTCGTGTCTAATTGTCGTGTGTCCAATTGTCGTGTGTCTAAATGTCGTAGTATGAGTGTGTGTAAATGTCCCTATTTGTGTCTAATTGTCGTGTGTCTAAATGTCGTGTGTCTAATTGTCGTGTGTCTAATTGTCGTGTGTCCAATTGTCGTGTGTCTAAATGTCGTAGTATGAGTGTGTGTAAATGTCCCTATTTGTGTCTAATTGTCGTGTGTTTAAATGTCGTGTCTAATTGTCGTGTGTCTAAATGACGTGGGTTCAATGGACTTCTATGACATAAAATGATCAACTAGAATGCGACCTTAAATGTTTTCTCTTTAGACATGGCAATCCAAGAACTTTTCTGCTTGGATATCAGCAGTTCAGACGGATCTACTCATCTTTGAAATGTTCATCTTACTGCTATGTAGCAGGGAACAAAGTTAAAGGATCTCTATGTTTGAAACTCATCCATTTTTGGATCTAATTGTTGAATTGTTGAGGTAGAGTTTCTGCAATTCCATAGAAATCGGTTCAATGTCCTGCATCACACTTGCAAAGAGGTCGCACATGTCATACTTGTCAGTCTCACAGCTGTGGGTGCACGTGAATTAGAACACGCTGAGCTGTGACTTCTTACACCGTTACTGTGCGACAAGTGGATGAATGTGCTAGGGGGGGGGGGGGGGGGGGGGGGACGATTCCAATTAATTGATTCCTCCCTGTGGCAACTGATTACCAATTGACTGCTAAGAGCCGAATGAATTGTGATAACCCCCTACAATGGTATTCCCATTGCTCTGAAACCGATTTATGAAAAAAAAAAAACGCCATCACCCACCTATGATATGAAGCTTCATTTTCATTCGAAACCTCATCGACACTGGGAAGAGAGAGAGAGAGAACTTCACTGATTTTCTGGACACTGCATGGATGAAGTGGAGGAAATTTTGATATTTGTGAAATTGGTGGGTGAACTGCAGTGAAATCCCATCATTGGATGAGGCTACTTGAGAGTGCCTTGGCTAGTCCTCTGGGCGCGCCAGAATGAAATTCCTACACTTCTACGGTTCCCATCCTGCTACACTAGTTTGATGGTCATTTCAGGTGATCGGACCCGACAACGATCTCAGTCAATGTTACCTAAAATCTTAAGAATAATAACATACGTTTTATTGGAAACATGAATAGAAATCATTCTTCACAAAATTAGTGCTTTTTACATTTTAATCATAAGATAAAATGAAACAGTTATCGGGAAATGTTTAGAGTGCCTAGTAAGTGTATATACGGATTGGTTGAAAATGAGAATTTGAAGATACGGGTGTTCCAGAAAATTACTTGAGATCTCTACCAGCGAAGACTTTGATTGAAGAGAGATGTACCATTATGGAATCGAACGAATCGGCACTTTCGCGACGAGTTTTTACAGAATAGGCTGATTGAAGATGACGTGAGAAAGTCAAACGTTTTGGGGAAGAGATACGTGTAAAATATTGTCGGGGACTTTACCAAAACTTTCAAAAGTTTTAAGTGGCTCTAGATATTCTTCTTTTCTTTCAATGAAGGAAACACAACGTTGACAGTCGCCAGTTGAAACCGCAGAAAATTAATTCCATGAAGTTCAACGCCTTTGCGAATTTATTTCTAATTTAATTGGCTTTTTGTTTCATTGAGCGATACGAAAATAACTGACAAGTTATATTCCAGCACACCAAGGACAAAATTGTGGTAAACTTGGATGAAGATCAATCTTTAGTCACTCCTTGAAATTTCATTAGTCTCTTGAGAAAAAGAAAAGAACACAAGAAATAAAGCAGAAGAAAACAGAACACTACGAAAAAAGAAAAAAAAGACGATAAAAGACGAACCATCAAGAAAATGAGTAGGAAATATGCGGCGGACTTGCTCTTCTATACAAATGAAATCTATATGATTTCCGCCACTTCAATCGTGAGAAAAAATTGATGCCAAGGATTTTTAGTTTGTTAACTGAGCATATCAGATGTAAAATCGACAATTGTAGGTTTTTCGTTGTTGTTTATCATTAACCTTTGACATATTTTCATTCAATTTCAAACAATGATTGATACACCAGGCTTCTTGTGTTTGTGTATTTCCTTTTGTATCATTTGCTCCAAATTGTCCTCTGATAGAATGGGAATGATATCACAACATCGTCAGGCGTATTTCACCATCATTGATTCGTGTAAGTGAGCCTTTAAAGTGCCCATAATACGCAGCAAACAAGTAAGGAGAACAGAGTTGCGCCTTGGGGTAGCACCTGAGGTAACTGGCCGAAGTGTCACTGTACAACAGTATTTCAAACAAACCCGCTGGAATCGGTTTTGAAAATAATCAGCAATACCAGTGTAAAAAATTTGTAGGGAAAGTGGTGGTTCTCAAGTAGATATTTGAATAAACGGTTCGTGGTTTAGAAGTTCAAATGCTCTACTTAGATCAAAAGATATCACACTACACTATACTCCACTGACATCACAGTCTAGAAGTGAATATAATCGCGCATCGCAATGCTACAGAAGATTAGGACTCACCCTCTTCGGAACCCAATTTGATTAGTTCCGTATAAAACGACATCATCATTCATCTTCCTCACTGACTAAAGTGCGAATTTTCGAGTATTTTTGCAAGAACGGGGATATTATATAGACGCAGTCAGAAATCAATGGACAAATTTCTTTGAATTGGATTACGTTTGCTAGCTTCCATAGAGAAGGCACATTCAAAAAATTAAAAATGACAGATTTACTGAAGCATGCAAACACGTTGTACATTACTGCCCCCAGATGTTTTATCAAAATTGTTTTTTACAGGATAAAAAGAAATATGAAAACCCAAGAAAATAAGTGCACTGATAACTGCCAGTAACTACCTATTTCGCCATCGCAATCAGTACCGTGTCCATAACAAACCAAGTCCACGACAATCTATTTGGGAAAAAATTACAAATGGGAAAAATGTGTTTTTCTCGTCTTCTTATATGTACGAACGAACAAATGTCACAGGAATAACTGGCTACGAATAGACGGTTTGCGATATGTAAACGTTTAGGCTGTGTCCTCAAGTCTTTCCAGCAATACGGTGAAACATTTTCTATGCTTCGAAACTAAGTCTCCTCGTTTTGGATCTCGTTCTTGAGACAAGGCGCATTTTGGTGTGTTCCCCGCTCCCATAGTACGTCCTGTAAAATCATTCGATGGGCTCTGTTGTCGACATCACTAAAGCTGCTTTGAGGAGAGCCTTATTCATGCCAACAAACGCTAGGAGCAGCATATTCAAAAAGTGAGCGGATCAAGACGATAACGATATGACTTTGTGGTAGATCCGAGGCCGATAAGTAAAGATCTCATACGGCAGAAGGATGGTGGAAGCGCTGGTTTGCCTTGGTGATAAACATACCTTGTATGAGCCTTCCAACTCAGGCGGTCATGCGATGCATTAAAACACCGATAACCATTCATTTCACACGAAGCCTTGGAAGAAAGCATTGTAGTAGATTCACTTGTATTTCCGATTTCGTGAATAACATTAATTTGGACCTTTTGGATATTCTCATGTCAATCGGTTGTTGGCACACCATTCGGACACGAAGTCGATTTCGTTGACGAACTGAAACTCTTATGTCACATACATCCCAGAGATATGAGGGACGATGATGTTTGTAGATCACAGCATATTTGCCGCTGGACACTCCCAATTGATGGAGTAGATACCTCAAATCCTTGCTAACGAAGGCATAAAAAAGGATTGATGCCAATACGGATCCTTGAGGGACTCCCAAATTTAAGGAAATTTAATTAATTTTTATTTATTAAATTATTTATTTATTTTTTTATTTTTTTTTTAATTAATTTTAAGGGAATTTTTTTTTGGTCTTGATAAATCAGTCCCTAACTTAACAATTCCGGTACGATTCTCAAGGAAACTCTGGAGCCAAAGGAGAAGCTCTTCAGGGAATTATTTGTTCCTAAGTTTCTGGAGAAGTAGTCCGTGATCCACTTTGTCGAAGGCTCGAGATAGATCAAAGCTCAGCAAAGCACATCCAAAATTTGATTTATCATCGTTGATTGTCCTCATATTTTCAACAACATCAATGAATGCTGTGGTTATCAAGGGCATTTATCAAGGAAACAGATGGGAACATGCTCCGCGATAAAAGGTCTACCGAAAATTCTGAGGGACCGGTACGGACTTGACAACTTTGCCGTATCGTATGATTACTTGTTTACCAGCCTCTCTGCGTCTTTTCAGCTCCTGTTAATTTCCTTCTTTCTCTCTTTCTTTCTTTGTGCGGTCTGGGTTGATGTAGACTTTCTAACATCCTGTGAGAATACTTTGGCATTTCGTCAAAATTTTACTGCGATCCTTCATCATCACTACACCTCAGTCGAGCACCTTGTTTTCGTTCTGTCTGATGACAATTTGGCTGCCAACTCTGGTGACATTAGAGACATTATTCACCCCAGAACAGTTTATCATCTCAAGAATGGAATTCAACCTTGGCCGATAAAAATCACTTGGAAACCTCTTTTCTTTGGCTCTACACTGCCATCCGAAGATTCTGGCAGGCGGAAAATATAAAACTTTCGTCTTTCTGTTTCTCTCTTGAAATACATCAAAATCTCATCATAAAATTTTTGATTTAAAGAACTAAACTCATTCTGAAGTTTGTCATAGTCCTCTTTCAATTCTGCTGTAGCAACTCAGAAAGTCTCTTATTTGAACAACTAGGGCTCAGCAATTATCAACTTGTGTGCAACAATAGTGCGTCACGGAAATCCATGACTGCAGCCAGGATCTACGGAAAACGTCTGGAGATGTTTTTTTCGCATAGACCATCACATTATCGTGAAGTAGGAACCTCCACACATACATCAAGACATAAAGAGTCAACTCATCTGCAATAACAAAAAAATTTGAGGTTGACTTTTTCGACACAAATTGCAGGCAGCGTGAATATGGTGATTATGTATCCGTATAGGTTATATCAGAAACCAAGAAAAATTTCATGATACCTACTTTTCTAAAATACACACAGACGGAACGGCGATTAATTCCCGCCCATCTCACAGCTTGATCTCGACCGAATTTGGGCAAGCAGTCAATCTACAGCACAAAGTTGTACATTGAAGAACCGCCAATCAGACACTTACTCAAAAAATCTTTTTCTGTGGATCATGTTTCATAGATACATTGTAGGAATGAGACACCAAATTGTAATATAGCAGTCGGGAAAAATCGTGCACGGGACGCCGGAAATAAAACAACCCCAAAAATTTTTTTAGTTATTACTCAACGAGAACAACTGCAAGGGTCAGTAATGACAGGGACCCCCAAACAGTTCAGCGCGCTTATCATTCAATCCATCTATGTTGATGAATGGTTGTTTGCCAGCGCGGCTACAAATTACCTACAAAACTTGTTGCTTTGCATTTCCACCTCCATAATTTTCCCCTTTAATCTCTCTACCTTAATGTTGTTTTAAGACTATCCAGTAGTATGATACTTTCATGCATCACTTATTTCATATCATGATTCGGGCGGATCAAGCCGAGATATAAAGTCATCTTGTGTGCTTTTTTTTTTTTTCTACAAAGAATAGACGCCTGCATGCGATGAAAATTGATCTTGATTTGAGCGAGCAGCAGCAGCCGGGCTTGAAGATGCCGATCCTGTTTGTTACTTCGACGGCGCAGACATCTCCTTCTGATAAACTATTGCAGACCAGGCGTCCAGTCCTTGCCAATTTCTCAACAATCATCTCGATTAGAAGTGGATATTCACACGACCTTCACAGTCGCTGCACCTCTCAATAAAGAACGGCGATTTCCAAGCAACAGAATGGGAACTGCATTATACAGTTGCGACGGCCGACCGACATTCCATACGCTTGACAATACCGCACATTGAAAGTTCCTACATATTGTATCTACTGTAAGCTTACATGTATTTTGTTGCATTTGTGCATTTTGAATTTTTATATATTCCGTAAATTTTATATCTTTACAGTTATCTTCGCATTCCCTTAATTTCTGCGATAGCCGACATTTATCCAAATTTACATCTGTTCACGAGTCAAGGTCATCAAGCATGGTTCCACTCAACGTCATCGATAATGATGTTACAAGTTCAGAAGAAGAACATGTGATCCATTCCGTTCATTTGATAATAGATTATTGTTTTCCTTTATCATTATGGATTCAAGAATTAGCTGAGCTGTCTGAAACGACCAACAATAGTGAAATTCTCAGCCTTAGGGTTATGATCGTGCATAGATATCTCTGTAGCGGTGGGATATCCACGCAAATGCTCACTGATACGAGTATTGAAATGTCTCTTAGTGGCACCGACGAATGGTTTTACGGACGATCTGATTGATCGCATCAAGAAGAAAGTTGAACAGAGTGTTCGCAATGCATGCGAATCTGAAACAGAGGACAAAACTAAGGTCTATTGGTCCATTCCGTTCATTCAAGAAGGCTCAAAAGAGCTGCAGTCTAAAATTGAGAAATTGAACCGTTGTCTTCAAAATTCTGAAATAAAAGTTGCATATAAAACTTCTAAATTAAAGGATTTCTTTCATAACAAAGATCCTGTCCCTTGTGGCGTTAAATCGAATATTACTTAAATCTAATATTACTATAAAACCATTCGTCGGTGCCACTAAGAGACATTTCAATACTCGTCAGTGAGCATTTGCGTGAATATCCCATCGCTATATCCCAACGCGATATCTATGCACGATCATAGCCCTAAGGCTGAGAATTTCACTATTGTTGGTCGTTTCAGACAGCCACTAATTCTTGAATCCATAATGATGAAGGAAAACAATAATCTATTATCAAATGAACGGAATGGATCACATGTTCTTCTTCTGAACTTGTAACATCATTATCGATGACGTTGAGTGGAACCATGCTTGATGACCTTGACTCGTGAACAGATGTAAATTTGTATATAATGTGAATTTTATGCAATTTTATAACTTTGTGACCGCTGAGGATGATTCAATAGATGAATCGAAACAAGTCCGGAGCCAGTGCTTTTTATCTTTCACATATCAATGAAGAGACTGGGTACACTTTGCTGCAATATACAGGGTGTCCGTAAATTCGCTTGACTTTTAAATTGAACACCTACATGAGTAAACAAAAAACGTTTACGTCAGAAACCATGATATATTACGCAACATAAAGGGGAATTTTCGAATCTAACCATAAGAAATGAATATTCGATTATTTAGCTGCTTAAATTTTACATTCTGCATGCAGTCAATTTTGTAATGAATATTACATGCACAATTATAGTTTTGGTGAATTCATTTCAGTTTCAGTAAATGTTTAAGTCAATTCGCCGTATTATCAATTATTTCAATTAACCCTACCCAGGAGACATAGCTCAAAAATTTTCCTTATTTCAATTCTATGAAACTTTCATCATCACCCAGCCATGATCGACATGCCTAGTCCATTGGATTGAATATTCATATCGCATCACTTCAATTGAGAACGTCCAAATTAATCAGCCTTCATCGGCATAGAATTGAAAAATCCCCATATCCATGACGTGATGGTTTTCGCTAACCAATGACAAAGACTGTGTGTCAACCAAATAGTTTAAGTCTGCATCATAGGAGTTTCCGTCATGCTATGTTCCGAAATCATCAATGTGAAGTGGTACAATCGGCTGCCTATTCGGTATCACAATGGATCCTCGACCTCGGGATTAGAGATAATTCAGGGCCTCTATGCATGGCTAATAGACGTGATACAGCTGCTGTTTCGAAAGTTTAAAGACTCAAAGACGCATTCAAAAAGATCCTTTTACAGCAGCATCGATTACAAATATCATCAAAAAGTTTGAAGAAACTGGCAGCGTTCATGATAAACCTCGCAGTGGTTGTCCTACAGTGGATGACTTGACAATTGCAACTGTGAATCGCGTCGTCGAGGAGACTAGTTCAAAATCAATGCTAGGAGTCACGTCAGTTTGCAAAGTGGCTGAAGAGGTTGGTACCATTTCAAAGACTAGTGTCCATAAAATCCTTCGGCATGAACTAGGACTCTACCCGTACAAATTACAAGTCGTGTAAGCACTTGAGTCGGCCGACTAGACAAAGCGCTGTGAGTTTGCGAGATGGCTTCTCCACAATCAGAATGTAATCGATGATATCGTCTGGTCTGACGAGGCGTGTTTTTCACTCGATGGGATCGTTAATGCGCACATGCGATATTTAGGACAGAATTTTATTCAAAGACCAACTAATCATGCATGATGCAGAGAAATCAGCGTCACATCTTCCTGCAGACATGAAAACTTAAGCCACATAAGTATTTTCCATGTATGCTTACACTCATATTTTACAACATCAATTATCGATTCCACCACGTTGCAAATGCAAAATATCAGTCGTTGATGCAATAGAAATCAGAAGAATGTCCTTTCAGTTTATGTTTACATGTCTCTAATCATGCGTACAACGGCCAATGATGAAGTAAATGACATAAAGTTGACGGCTGCACACGGGAGGTCATTTACTATAGCCATTTTGATTGTTCAAAAATATTCGAACACTCCCTTTGTTATGCCGAAATGTAAATATATTGAAGTAAAATAGAAAATGGAAAATGAGCAGGCACCCAACGTTTCGGTCGTCTTGACCTTTGTCAAGGGTTACACCATATGCGAAAATACAAACTATTTTTCACGCTTTTAAATATCTGAACAGAATACGGTATTAAGTTGAATGACCGCTCACTGGCTCAATGTTTGTTCGTGGTTTACGGTTTAGAGTTGGTTTCAGAAAATCAATGAAATTAGCTTCAGAAATTCTAGTTCCTAAACAGGGTTATTTTGTATGGTCTATTATCTCCACATAGAAAATCTTGTAATCGGTCCATGAGCCCACGTTATTGTGCTTAGATCGAATATGTTGAGATAATGCACTTTTCATATCTCCATAACGTATACTGCGTTCATGTTCCGCATAGCGCGCAGAGAAAGATAATACCACAAAGATCCACAAAGATAATAAGAAAGCAAAACAATTTCTGATATCCAATAACTTGTTAGCTATTCCGTCTGCTGATAAAACCAAACCGTATGGTAGTTTGCGATAAAAAGTCAATTTATCGGCCAGAGTAGAAAATATTTTTAAAAGATTCTAGCACATTACAATTTATAGAGTGTATCAAATATGACTCTAAAATCGAAAAAAATCAGGCCAAACATTTGATAAATAGGCGAGGTGTAAAAGCACGTATATTGACTCTGATAAGTTTAATAGCCCATGGGTAGTAGACCAGCTAAGTTCTTTTGTTAGTAGTAAAAGACCACAAAAGAAAAAGAAGTGAAGAAGGCTTTTTTCCTTTGAGACCAATAGCTTCGTCAATCAATACCCTCTACAGAAATAGGTTTCGACTGGCTGATCGAGCAACTACTTAACAAATTGAATTTATAATTTGTTCCCCGCTAACATCAGCGAGTAGTCCTCCAACTAATTGAAAAGCTGGAAAGTATTAATTATACCGGATGAAAAGATGACCTTCATTTCCTCTAGATGTTAAACAGGCTGTCTTATAGCATACCGTTTGCAACATGGCATCACTACTGGTTTATTGTAACTTCATCTCCCAATATTGGGATGAATATAAGTAAATTATGGTTTCACACTAAAAGATGTAGAGGATTTTCTGAAGTTCGTAATATATAACTACGAGATCAATTACACACAACAAAAATCTTATTTACAGATAAATGGGTGTCCTATGGGATCCCACTTCGCCCCAGCCTTTGCCATATTATTAATATGAATTTTATTGAAAAAACTGCCCTGGATTATTCTTAAGAATAAGCACAAAATATCTTCCGTGGTATTTTATCGGTACATTGATGATATAATTATTGGGACCGTTTTAATAAAGCCACTACTAACTTTTTGAAGTTATTCTGGATGTGTTTATACTCAGTCAAACAGTGCGATTCAATTTACTGTAGAAATACCTGATAACGGTATTCTGAATTTTTTTAGACTATCTACTTGCTGTTTGTAATAGAAAAAGTCCAGTTACAGATGGTATTGCATAAGACAACATTCTAACATTACTCTCAGCCATGGTAGTTGGGTTCCTTCTCATGTTAAAAATCCAATTTTATTCGTAGTTAGTTTCAAAAATATTAAAGACAAGATGTTCTGATAACGATATGTATCACGAATGCTCAAAAACTTTAATCAACAGACTTCATAATAATGGTTATACTTCTGTTGAGAATGTACGCTTCGTTTATGAACTCTCGGCAATAGAAAAGACCAGTGCAATGACATGTTGGCCAGCTCTAAAGTATCGACTTTGTTAGTGACTCATGTACCAGGAAAATTACGCGAGTATTGCCTAGATAAATATGATGTCCCATGTCAGAATTATTTGTAACCCGGAAAATCTATTGGCAATTTTATGTAATACCGACACTTTCCGTAACAACATAGTGATTGTATCTTGCAGTATTTGCGATTGTTCTAGTCTGGATAAATACTCCCTGTAAGAGTAGAATATGTCGTCTATTAGCTTCAAATGCGAAAATCTGTTAATGATAGTCTATGTTGGTTCCTACTAATAGAACTTTCTCTGCGCGCTTATGCGGAACATGAACGCCAGTATACGTTATGGAGATATGAAAAGTGCATTGATCTTCAACATATTCGATTCTAAGCACAATAACGTTGCTATGACGATTAAAGATTTCTATGTGGAGATAATAGACCATCAAAATAACCCTGTTAGAACTAGAATTTCTGAAGCTAATTTCATTGATTTTCTGAAACCAACTCTAAACCGTAAACACGAACAACATTGAGCCAGTGAGCGGTCATTCAACTTAATACCGTATTCTGTTCAGATATTTAAAAGCGTGAAAAATAGTTTGTATTTTCGCCATAATTGGTGTTAACCCTTGAACAAAGGTCAAGACGACCGAAACGTTGGGTGCCTGCTCATTTTCCATTTTCTATTTTACTTCAATATATTTACATTTCGGCATAACAAAGGGAGTGTTCGAATATTTTTGAACAATCAAAATGGCTATAGTAAATGACATGTTTGTGTGTGCAAGTCATTTTATTTCATCATCTCGGCCTTTGCACTCACGATTAGAGATCTCGAAAGAGCTCGCGTTATGTTGCTTATCAATAAAAGTTTCTTGCGCCTACTTCTATTTTTAAATGCATCGGAAAACAACATTGCCCCAATATCTTGGATTAATAATCATTTGGATTGA